>JAGTTH010003222.1:0-100265 GCA_022606485.1 Agraylea sexmaculata
TAAATAGTCTCATACCGTCAATACTCTTTAACTACTTCTAATGAAATAATATTTTATGTTAACTTATTACTTGATTTAACTACGTTTTACTTTTTGTGGTCGAAAGTAACATTTGGCGATTTGTCAATATGTATAAAAATACAGAAAAAAATTGCGATAAGTATTACATATCCAATTCATCATATACTCATTTATTAGCATAATATCCAAGATAACAATTAGGTACCAAAATTTAATTCTCTCTTTTTCGATACAACTGTGAACAAGCTTATAATAATACAAATTTTATATAAAATTTAATATAATATAATATAAAAGGGGTAAAATGCACTCATTTTACCCCTGTTTCATTGGTTGTAGATGTAAAGGAAGATAGTACGATCTGATCGGAAGTTTTCCTTCTGTTAACCAAACATCTCTTTTCATCTGAAACTCTTATTTTCCGAGGTCATCGTACTTTTTATTTATCGTTGTATTGTAAGGCTCATTCTCGATCACTGCCAGCACTCATTTCTTACAAGGGCAGTAACTGGATTAACTTGAAACTCATAAATAAAATACAGAGTGCAGGACTCCTTTTTATTTATTTGTTTGTTACAGAGCAGAGTAATTGAGAAATGTTAGCTTGCATTCTGGTAAGGAGTATTAAAAAAGGAAATAGCAAATGAACAAGAGCTCCTTGTTACGATTACGAATGTAGTTTAATACATATAAAACTAAAAAATAATGGTATAAAGACATGCTTATACAATATTATGGTTATGATATTTTTGCATATAATGTGGGGTTTTATTTTGTATTAATTAGGCCAAGAGGGCACATTAAAAGCGTCTGGTTTGGTCTAGGGATTTTTGTATTAAAATGCAATGGGCGGGTTGCGGTAAATAAGCAGAAACACTGCCAAACTATGGTCTCTAAACGAGCAACGGGATATTAAATAAACAAACCTGCATCAGACATACATAATAAATTATTTTTTAAAAGAGTTTTGCAGTAATATCCACAATATGCTATAAGTTTAGGTAAATTTACATTATCTGATACTAACGGGTGTGGCAAAAATACTGCTACTATTTCGATTGTGCGCCATCTTGTTTATGTGATGTTGAGATCAATGTCATTTTAAGCATTGTGTTGTGTAGATAAATATGCCACAAGAGCAAGCAAAAATTATTTACCCCACAATAATTGTAATTATTATTTATTTTATAATTACAAACAAGCTCGCGAATTTTTCAAAAAAGATTCGTTCTGCAGTAGTTTAAATTACTCAACTGTCTTTTTAGTAAGCAATTAAAAAATAATGTCTTCATTTTAATTTTATATTACGTAGTACCGTAGCTGCTACGGCGCGTGGCGTAGCATACTGTGTGAAAAAATTATGAATGTCAAAATAATTATTATTAATACTGTAACCAAAAAAATGCCGTGCCTATTTTTTCTGTTACGAAATTTTATGCCAGGTTTAATGAAATTCTAAACTTATTTGATTTAATTGGAATCTATGAAATATTATATGGGTTTTACGACTAGTCATGATTCTATATTAATGATAGTTCCTTCTTTATAGCCTTTCAAAGTCGAATGTTCCTCTTGTCCCATAATTTTATGTTAGAGTTGTTTGTTATGGACTATTCTAGTATCGGTGCATCCCGGAAAGTTTTCTTAAGACTACTCAGACTTGTATATTTTCCTTTCATATCACTTGTCGCAACTTTAAATAGCCCTGAGCTCGGCTACTCTCTTATAATATTGTATCTCAAAACCATATGTAACTTTGTAAATGGCGTACTCATTACGTTTATAAATAGAGATGTGCCGATTGAAATAATCGCGTTCAGCGTTTCAATGCAAGTTCTTAGCGAGGAACACATTTCCGACTTATCGCTTTGAAAATCGTGGCACTAAAAGTTTATTCTGTGACAAATTCAATTGGAGAAAATCCCCGAGAGACTTTCCTGGTTTGCATTTGCATACAAACGCGTCTTGTATGGATCGTTTGCACTTATGGCCCAGGAGGTAAAGCCTCTCATGAAATCCTGAAACTGGTTTCAGGAACAATAATATTTTAAACAGTACACCTTATTATATGAATGCTACATATAGCGTTGACGCATTAGGTTTTATTTGTAATCTTAAGTCATTGCAGTTACCAGGTATACATTACAATATGTTATATGAATATTTTACCTATATTTAAAAAAAATACTAAAATTTTTCAGTAACCATTTTATATGCAACGTTATGAGCTTGTTTCGATATTGTACTCCTATTTTTTGTTTTATATACACCACCTGATGCTCTTCATAAAAACGGTTAACAAAGAACTAGAACCTTTCTTCTATGTAAGCAAAACCACCTTTCCGTTTTCAGAAAAACGCACATCAAATTTACAACAGGAATAAAAAGGGAATGTGTCGCAAACTTATGCGGGAATAATATCTCATGCATGAACAAAAAAATACGCAATATATATAAAAACAACATAATATTCACGATGAAATTCCCCAACGATGTTTGTGTTACCTTGTTATGTTTTATTAATTATTAAATTTAAGAGCAAAACATTATTTTCACGAATATTAGCGATTGAAAATAACAATATACCAACTGTTTTATTTATAGTATATAATTTATTCCTGTTTTATAAAATACAATATTCGAGTAAATTAGTTTAAGCATATAATAATGTCAGGCAAATCTGTGACTTGTTTTTTTAATTGATTTTTAATAACTGAGAAGTATTACGCGATATAATAATATTTTGAGTAAAATTTTGTACACTTCTATTCCTACAAAATTAGCTAAGAAAAGGATTGATTATATCGCAGGTCGGCAATATATCTTGCAGCCCTTTCTTAACTTCTTCTATATGTATTGTATTATCTTGTAAGGCGAGTTGCTGATTTACAGCCTTAAGGCCAATTGAACCAAGGAAACTGAAACCGAATCCTACAAAGCAAACAACTAAAATGCAATACGGGTCTCGAACAGTTGAAATCTATATAGATTTCCAAGTCGTGCGTATCATCCATGTCGTATTTTAGTAATACTGAAAAAAAGTTTACGTTGGAGACAAATTGAAAATATAGGGGACCTTTAAATAAAGTTTTCAGGTGGAATAGCCACCATCTGTCTTTTTTTCTATTACCAGAATTACCACCATAAAGGTCGAATCACGTTAAAATATAAACGTATCGATAGTTTTTTCTGCAGAAGTGTGGTTTAGTGATTTATATGGAATGTATGTGGGGCTTTGGTTTGAAGATTTGTTGGAATAAGGTCGTAGATCAAGTGATTTGTTTTATCCGTAAATAACACGCGTCAAGGGTGCAAGTCTTCACACCAATACCGGTCATTTATTACTTTATTCAATTTATTGTGAATTTCGGTAAATTCTCCTCTTTTATTTTACTCGTAAATGGACGATTTGTGTACTCTGAAAAGATGCGGGAATCAAACCCATTACCGAGAGTACAGTGTATGGATACGAATATAAAGCTTATCATGGGGGCTTAGAGTTGTTCTGAAAACAATCCTGAAAGAACAATAAAGTAATGTGTTCATACATTTTCCACATTTTAAAATAAATACAAAGAAAATTTAGAGCTAAATATACTTATAAAGGGTAAACATACAGTAGACTTTTATTCACTAAAAACATTAATGGTAGTGTAGTGCAAACACAAATAAAATAATAATAATTTTAAAAACTTAATTTTTAATAATAAATTAATTGAATAGTTAATTTTACAGTTTGTATTGGGCATTATTTTTTCCGCTAATATTAACAAGTCGCTATCATTCCATTTCAATAAGAAAATCTGCGGTTTAAAAAGTACTAAACATTGTGGTATATGCAATCCATCCTGTTTAATTTGTAAGATTATTCCCTCCTTTGTAGTTTTAATGGTCACCTAATAAACTATAAGGATAGAACATTTAAAAGACGAAAACACATTTCGGTCAGAACATTTTCGTACTAAGCGGTTTCGAGTAAACTTACCGTCCTATATTAAATATTTATTAAAATAACCTGTCAAGTGGATGTCTGTGGAATTTTCAATTTGTTAAAATGAGATCAGTATCGACGTTTTGTCAGTCAAATAATTCGACATTTCTCCAATATAATGAAAGAAACACTTGATATTTATTTCATCAATTTCTTTTTCGAAAAGCTTTTTTTCGTTTATCGGTATTGGTGCGCTTGGTGTAGCTATTATGGAAATGTCCTTGTTTTGAATAAAAAAAGGTGAAAAGGTCGTGAGCAGATTTGCGTATTGATTTTCATATAATATTTTTTTGTTTGTCATATTTCAGATCGGGAGCGATATGTCGCCGTACTCAAGATTTACGACCAGCAAAGAATATCCGCAGACTTGGAAGAACAGGTGAGATATTTTATTATTATTATATTTATTCCCCACAAATAAAAATACAAATGTCAAATTGTCTTTGTAAATATATTTTTTTAACAATAAAATTCAAATGACGTCTTATATAACATTTGAATACAGTTGAAACGAAATCAAGGAATTTACTTGACAAGGATCTATCAATTAATTACAAGGAAATTCAAGTTAATTTCATCTTGTGAATTTATTTTATCTGTTGGTGCTTGTTAACTTATTATAGTTGAACAGAATCACCGATAGGGCGGCTCTATTTTTCTTAATATTCACCATCTACTACAGGAAATACAAATGGATTGAGATCATTTATACGGAATATTGATAAATATTGTTAAGTGATTTTACAGTCCATAATTTATAAGTTAAATCTTTAATATGAAGTATTTTCTGGATGTAATTCCATAATAAGTATATCTTACTATTAAATAAATAACATTTCTATACCCCCTTAAAAGAAGGTTTTACTGTAATAAAACTTTGAACTCAAAATTCACATTTTATCAAAAACATGTATACATAAAGCTGCTTAATATATGTTTATGCTCATTTAAGTATTGATACATAATAAAGGTTTTTCGTATTTATCTCTTGGTAAAATATTCTTTAATATTCAACCTGTCTTTCATACTCATACACCTGATATGACATTCAAGGAACACACTTTTGCCATTATCATATTATTTACGACAGGCTTCCTCTTGATCAAGTTGATTGACTAGATGTGATTATATTATTTACAGATGACAGCTTATCTTCGTTCCCTCAATATAACAAAGGACATAGAAGTGACGAACATCAGGTAAGTGCCTCTGAAACTTTTCTAATCATGAACTAACGGCCAACTTTCCTTATTGGATTTTTTCACTCCGTCTTATGGATGTTTAATGAGCCAAAGAAAACGAAGCTTTTGGGGGCTGCTCGTCGGAGATAAGCCGCTTGTGTAATATTATATGAAACTACAATAAATACACAATTTTTTTTTTAACGTTTAACAAGTGTGAAGCTCGTTATAAAATGTGTGAAAAAATATTTTTATATACATTTATAATATTTTTTTGTGTTCGTGTGTCAATTATCTGAACCGTCAATATATTCTTATAACCAAAAATATATAATATATATTTTTGAATTTTATATGCATACGCCCCGAGGGGTTTTCAAAAGGGTGTTTCAATCAGTTTTTTAAACACAACATCGTGTTAATTCATTGTCTGTCGGTGATCTTAATTATTACTAGTTACACAGGTCACCGACAGAGCGGCTCTGCCCGACTAATATATATATACTTAATAATCATTTTCTCAGTATATAGTGAAGTGTAGTATATAGTGTAGTTCTCATGTATTACCATACAATCCAGGAAATCAGAGTAAATCTGAATCAAGACGATCGATCTGGATTTTATTAATATTATTCCCGATCTCCTAGTCGTAATAACCGATCAAATAATTTTTTTATATATTTGTTTTATAATATTTAAGTGGGATTTTATGTATACTACCCAAGCACTTTTTACTAAATATACAAGTGATTTAAAATAGGAATAATTTATTTAAGTATAGGCAATATTACAATTTGTATTAATATAAATTAGTAGTATAAAAATACGCAATCGATTGAATATTTTTATATCGAATAGTTTATTTCTCCATCACAAAAAAATAAATTTATTCGCGGTCTTCTAATAGCAATAACCGATCATATCAATTTTTATTTTATTTTTTTACAACGAAAGGATTAACGTATAATGCGAATAAATGAGTTTATTTGAGAAGCGTTATAATTAAGAGTTTGCTGTTTTAATTTTAGAAAATAATGTATATCCTTATTTTGTAAACTCACATAATACTTCTGGCAGTTTTTGCGATTTGTAGCATTTTGCAGACCACACAATTAAGTTGCGTTATTTGTATAATATACTAACGAAAATGTTGCCAGATGCTTAGACTTCCAAAAGACGTGATATATACATATATGTATATGGGAATGATATTTCACGGGTGTCAAACTTTATTGAAATGCTGAAAGTTGCCGAGAAGCACAATACAGCTGATGTTTTCATCACTTCTGGTTAACAATTAATCCTCTTTAACACATAATTGAGTGTACGAGTATGTTGTTAATAATGTTCCCTGGTCGGTGTTTACGGCAAAACTGGAGCTATACCGTTTCAAATAATACAACAACTTTTAGTACTGCTTTATGGACTAAAGTTTTTACACAATACATTGCTTCCCTCTTCCTTCATCCCTTGGGCGCCTTTGATATACACGTTGATTTCGATATCTCATTGTTCCACCAAAACCAATCATAAATTTCACAACAATCTCCAAAGATACAACACTAAAGGGGTACATTATTTTTTATCACCTTAATTAATTGTACTCGTATTTAGTACGAACCCCTATAACAGAACCAAAAGAGAAATATATTTTACAAACTATACATTTTCATGATTACTATATCTAAGATATATAATCTTATTAACAAACAATATCCTAACTATGGTTTATTTTGTCTGTTTGTGAAAAAGATATCAAAGTTGAGACTTTATTTATAACAAACAGTCACGATTGGTCACAAAACTATCAAATTATATGCAGTAATATCATCATATTCACTGTGAGCGTATTACGATATTAAAGTATAAAAAATCTTGTTTTTACTACAAAATATATTAATTACACGAAGACTGATTTATTTTTAAATAAAAAAATGGAATGAACCAATTTGTGAATATCTCTTTTCTTTACACAGGACTTCCTCAACATTAAACAACTTTCATCAATAAAATATAGTTACTTCATACTGGGCAAAGTTGAAATATAATATAATCTTAGATAATATACGGCTGATTATTTTTACAAATAATAAAATTAATATAAATAATAAAAGTCGAAAGCATATTCAGTTTAGGATTTTGATGTATGTATGTGGGGTTTTATATTACTTTCGTATGCAGTGTAAAGGTTTAAGATGCAATATTCAGACGAAGAGTATTACTCCTTTACGACACAGTAATCTCTAATCTAGACATCGTTTAAATTTATTATAACATACAGAAATAGAGAAAAGCGTGTTGGATAATTTAACTCCCAGATTTTCCTTTGTGTAATGTATACACTATTCATTACGTACATTTCCTTATGATTAGTATTCTTGATGTTCGTGGGAACTTTTCATTTTATAATTCACGTCTTTTTCAAAATGGCTGATTCAGTAGTTTCAGAGTTTCCGCAGTGACTACTTTATGTTTGAAGTTCTTTTGTTAGAATTAAGAAACTCATTTTACTCCAAAACTTTAGAGCCGGCATTCATCGTCGGTCGATAGGATTTTCCAATTACTGAATATATTATAATTGCTAATCCATTACACTATTTATAATGCTTAATGTAAATAAAAATACTAAATATTTATAAAGGAATATTGATTTATCTGTTAATTTCAGTTAAATTTGCTTCATATATTTTAGGTGTGTGTTGTAGAAATGTCTTCAGTTCAAAAGATTTCACATAATACATATAAACATTTTTCCCTTTTTTAAATATGTCTTTATATTGGGTTTTGGCAAAAAAACTCGTGTAATAATAATAATAAAACACCTTTTTAAAAATATATTTGCAAAGTAAAGTCGCTGTAAGCAGTCAAATAAGAATTTCTAAAAGGCGACACATTTTCCAATATGGCGAAAATCTTTGAATGATATTCAGCACACTTCAATATATTTTCGAATGGAATAACTTCGTTTTACATAAGTTACAAAATATATATTCGTTTGAATACTTTATATTTTTATAAAGTAATCATAACAGTGTGAAAGCTTCTTAAATATTTCACCAGCGTAATAGCTCAGGGGATAAGAAGCGTGCCTACAAACACTGTGCTCATAGGTTCAAATCCCACTCAAGTCAAGATTTTTTTAATTGCTTTGATCGGTTATTACGACTGAGAGATCGGGAATAATATTAATAAAATCCCGATCGATCGTCTTGATCCAGGTTTATTCTGATTTCCTAGATTGTGATGTAAATACTGAGGCAATTATTAAGTCGGGCAGAGCCGCTCTGTCGATAACCTGTGTAACTAGTAATAGTTAAGATCACCGATAGACAATTAACACGTTGTTGTGTCTCAAAAAAGCTCCATCAGAGATGTAGGTTCTCTGGTATTCCAGAGTACTGTTTTATCTTAATAATAATAATAATAATAAAAAAATAAAAAATATTTCTTACTCATTGCATCCATGAGATTTAAATATTTTATATTTATTTGTTTGAGACTTGAAATTTATTATTTTAGTGAAAACAGTTTTCAAGCGTTCCGTGTTGTTTGAATAACACGAATGGAGAAAAACTTTGCAAAAAAAGTTTTTCTGGTTACTCTGTACAAATAGAAAATCACACAGAATACACACAGCCTTTATTTACATTATCTGAATAAATTCTTGTTTGTTACCTTGGGAAATATTGTTATCGGGGTGTATTAATATATTTTTTATGTAATAAATATGTTTTGATTAAAAGACTCAAATATTTTAATGTATATTTCACAGTTCCGATGGAGACATATTTATCCAAGCTTGGGGACCATCTCTTCAAGATTCTTCAATCGGTGCTGATCTTCATTCAGCTTTATCTAAGATGAACAGGATCAGTGGAGTAAGACTAATTCCATCTGCCTTGAAGTTCAATTCCGAGCCTGGTCTTTTTTTACAGGTAATTTAAACACATTCAAACTGTATTGTAAAATCGTAAATATATCAATGCAATGCAACGAAATCGTCTGTAGGTATAAAAGAGAGATTTAAAAGAATATGAATATAATATCATGTATGATTTTAAAATAAATATACATGCCACACAAACAGAAGACCTCAATTGTGGAATTATTTATTTTATTTTACAAATTAAAGGTAAAAATGTCTATTGATTAAAAGTCCACACAGGTGTTTCCCATCATATTTTAATTATTATAATATTTTATTTAAATAACGTCTTTACTACAATGCAATTATTGTTTCGATGTTTAAATAAAAATCTATTATACTTTAATTTTAAAAATAAATACCCTAATTGATTCCTTGTAACGGATGGGACAAAAGTCCCACTAGCATTTTGAATTGCCTATACCGTTATTAATTAATCATTGTCACTATTTCTACTCGTTATTTATCCATTATAAAATTGAGGCGTCTACACAAGACAATTATTAGAGCGAAACTGATCTAAATGTCACATAACCAAGATGGCGCGCAATCAAAATGGTAGCGGGACTTTTGCTACACCCGTTAAATTATTCGGTTCCATTATTTATAGTTGAATAGTATACATATCTCCTTTTAGATTGAATGCTTCCTAGAAGATTCCAATATTTTTTGTAATAAGTATTCTCGTCAAGAGAAACGCGTCGTGTTACTAGAGAAGCTTCATATTTCATCTAGGTTACATAAATATTTAATTAAGTTTGTAGTCTGAAAGTCTTCATCAATATTTTGCAGGCTGTGGCTATCAACCAGAGACCAGTACTTTGGGAAACTACCGAATTTATCTTGAGTTGTGTGTCTCAAGGTCCTCCCCATATGACTTTCAGCTGGTTTAAAGACGGAGTCAAAGTCAACATTTCTCAGGACACCAGGTAATTTTATTTAAAGTTTTATTATTCAATTCAACTACGGCATCAAAGTATTTTCAAATTTATTCATCACCAAATAACCATATATTTTATTGGAGATATTAAACATGTTTATCCATATATTCAAGGTTATATTTATCGATGTTTTTTAATATTACAACATGGAGGTAAAATCAGAAGAATCTTCCCAGAAGAGTACATGTCCCGTCTTTAAAAATACTGTAAAAAGTATTTTATATAAAATTTTCTGTTTATAAGTTAAATCTCTCATTAAGAAACCATATAAATATTCTCATTTTTATGAAAATATTCTTTTACATGCTGCTACTTTTAAAATGGCTCTCTTTTATGAATCTAATATCGCAGGAAAATAAATGTTATAATTGGTTTCCACTAGTTCATAATGTTTATAGCACAATTCTAAACCCTCTATGAAAACAAATGTAATTACCACAAATGATCATATACACATCGTATAATTAAAGTCTTTGACAATATCTACAAACTGTTACGGTTCTAATTACTGTGGTTTTATAGCCAAGGTGTGATAATAATAATTGCTGTTAGGGTTGCCTTTGCTTAGTTAAAATAAAATTTTATTATCATTTCTATTGTATAATATATTCGTTCTGTTATCATCAATATCTTTTGAGTGTGTTTATATGTAATATGTATTTCTTGGCATGAGAAAACACCATTAAATGTTTCTCGTTTCTGCCAATTTTCCATCTCTTTGTTTTTCAAATATTATATTTTATACAGATATGTGATAAACCCAGAACCGATTTGGCATTTAGATTTCACAGAAATGTTCGTCAAATTGACATTTCGATTTTTTAAATAAACTTGTCAACACTGAAACCATCGAAGTCAAAATATATGTATATCTTTTTGGAAACACTTTCTGAAACAGTTTTCATACCTGTTAAATCTCAATCAACAATTTCTTTAGATTTATGAAAGAATTTATTTATAAATTGTTGATAGTTAATTATCAGTGGTATTCCAAAAATATAGGTATTTTTTTAAAGTAGACATGATGAGACATGAAAATAGACTCGTAAAAATAAAATAACTTAAAAAAACAAAAAAAAAAATATTAAAATACGATTAATAATTTGCTTTCATAGTTGAACGGTTTTCTTTTTCATAAATAAATTCATGTATCCGCTTTTTTTTAAATTTTATTTATTACATTTATTGGTACAAAGGTAATAAACTTAGAGATAATTTAATGGGTGATAGAACATAGTATAATCGAGTAGGTTAAATTATAATTTTCACTTTAAAAGGATTACATTTTTAAATTTACGACGCATAAAATATTTATTAAGATAAGAGATTTTTAACAATTCCCCATTTTTATTACATCACATATCATCCAACACTGTAATTTTGTCATAAATCTGCAAATGTATGAACGCTTAAATATACCATAGAACTGAAGGAACTTTTTTTTAAACAACATGGGAAAATGCGACCGAAAAACCTCGAATGATGGTGATTAGATGTATCCATAATAGTTGGTAGGAGTGCCTTATCTGTGTCTTTCGTGGAATATCTAAATTGTTATACAATTTTTTGTATGGTCACGTATTCTGTATTCATTAAAAATAAAATTACGAAAAATACTGTAAAACTTTGCTTTGTAAGAGATTTTAACAATTCCATTTTTTTCCTCTCTCTCTCTCTCTTTTAATTCTCATCTATAGGAGCTTTGCTTGTTTTTTTTGGCGTAAATTGTACGTCGTAGAATAAAGATATTGTGGTATATTATTCTATGGGTTCGGTTGGACGCAACCAGTCGGCTATTATCAAGCCATTTTGACATTCCAATTAACTTTTGCAGCCGGTCGGCATTGGAGCTTTTTTCTTCATTCGCTATAATAAAAATAAGGGAAAACCCAACCAGCAAACACCCTTCAATGGTAGCAGGTGTAGTCTTCAAAGGAATTTCATCATGCAAATTAGAAATACTCATATTTTAATTGTACATTGAATAAACATATCCCGAAATAGGTAGATATGCATATTAAATCACATAGAGGGCCGTTGAAAAACCGTACATTATTTTATATATTTCAATTGATTGAATTCATTCAAGGATAGTCATATAACTATAGAATTAATCCATACACAATGAATTGTTGGACGTGCTTTTTCAACATTTATTACAAGAATTGATTGTGATTCGTTTTCTAATAATTGAAAAAAAATATAGAAGTGTCATTCAATGTTTTCTTTATAATATGTCCGAGTCATTAATACATGTAAAGATTCTAAAATCTATACAGACACTTCTCATATGCGCGGGCTGTGGTCACCTGTAAATATTGTAGTCTCTAAAATCCGACACTCGAAAGTAACAGGATTTCTTACAAAACCATCACAATTGTTTACATAGGACATATTATTTGTCCCTGAATATATCAAGGAACTTTTAATGATGTACTTTACATGAAAGCCTTTGGTGATTAATTTTTTTTTTTTAACGTATTATTGGCACCTCTATACTTATAAGATAGTTGTCTTTATCTATCTTCATGTTTTTTTTATTATTTAAATTTGACAATTAATATTAATCTCGATTTTAATGTGACATGTTAATGTAACAATCGATTTAATATTTTTTTATTCGAATGAGTTCTCTTATGCTGATAACTGAAAATAAAAAATCTGACACTCGAAAGCAATAAGAATTCTTACAAATACATCCTTGAATGATCATTTAAATTAAAGTGAATTAAAGTCGTGCCTGAGATGATTGGTGTATCGAGGTTAATATTTTTTTTTTTCAGAATTATTTCGCTTTAATATAATGTTAAAGTATGTAAAATCTCTGATTGTTTCAACTGATTTCACAAAAATACTATTTGAATCATGTAAATTGCTTAGATTGGACTTATTATTTGTCATTGATTATATAAAGCAACTTTTAATGATGCACTTTCCGTGAAAAATGTTATTAGAAAGATCAACAAGTGACATATAAACAGTAGGAGTGGAATAAGCAGCGCCCCAAGCGGCTGTCATACGAAACCTTTGGTAACTAAATTCATCTTTTAACGTATTATTGTACGTTTAACGTATTTTTTAGTTAAACGAGTTATCTTATATGTATGTACATTACCTGTTTGTATTTTTATACACAACATATTAGTCACTTCAGGTGCTGCATGTAGCACATTATTTATTAATTAATTAATAAGCACACACCCAAGTAATAATAATCATATGGGATTAAGTGGTTTAAGGTTTATGTAATATAACATATTGGATATTATAGGCGTCCATTTAGTAAAGTGGCGTCGGCGCCGCCTCAGGCCTTTTAATTTATTCATATACACAACGCTATCTCTTACCATATACTACTTAACATTACAGTATTTATACAAACCCTGATTGCAAATGTAAATACAAATTCAGAGCCTCTGCATGTGTAATGTTTTGACACAGGGAGATACACAAAGAACACTGTTTATTGATCTGCTGGCGTTGTATGAAGTTGTTCAAGACAAGTAATATATTTATTATAATAAATGATTCCTACACATGAGTATATATAATGTATCCTCATATATTAAGTATCCATTAGTGTGTATGTATAATAATACAAATGTAATTATGGGATGTATTGACGAGATACTACATACTGGTAGTTTGATTGATGTGATAGTTTATCTTCAATATTATTTATTTATTATTCATTATTTGTGTAGCGATCAAAGACAATATATTTGATTATTCTAAGCCGTTTGTAATTATACGAATCAAAATAAAAATGTTTGGATTTACCATTAAATCTGGAATATACAGAGTTGACATGAATTAGCTGAGAATATTTTAGAGGGTGGTAATAAGTGAAAAAATAGATTAAATTTATTTTATTTATTAAAAATTAATAGTGCTTTTGGAATCGAGTTGGGCCACCACATTGGAATCAGCTGTTTCTGTGAAGTACTCAGTAGTAACTGTCGCGTGTGTATTGTGTCATTTTTTTAAATAAAAAATAATAATACAATCAGTCAATCGGTTATTGTGATTATCGTCTCAATTCAGATATACTCTTATTTCTTGGATGATTAATACTGAGCCGATTATCAAAAGGTAATTTGTGTAACTCATCATAATTAAATCACGCAATGACACTATTCAAAATTATTTTTATATTGAATGGATTGTAACTACAGTAGCGAGTCATCTATTGTGATTTCGAGTTATATCATTCATTTAGTGAGTTGTTTATAAATAAATACATAAATGTTTCATATAAATTACCCGGGTAAGAGGAATAAATTGTATTAAAAGAGAGCCTCGGTGAAATAGAGCCAGAGTAGGAGAATGTTACTATGTATTTAGTTTCTAGACGTGTCGTGAAAATATATTTATTATACTGTAGTCCCATTCATAAGGGTCTTTTACTTAACTTTCAACTACATTTTATTGTCTCTATGATTTCATATACAATTTTGAACTTTGTCTATTTAATATTCTTCACTTGACTATGAAAAATATTCAACTGAGGGAGCTTTTAGTTTCATCACACTTCGACACATCTTATGAAGTAAAACTTTAGACAATAAATATTTATTTGGTATTCAGTGAAGTGCAGTAGATACATATTAATTTTTAACGCTCACTACATTGAGTAGGTAATGGTTAAATTTCATTATTTATTTATTTATTTAATTGAATATAAACGCTCATGAGAGAGTAAACAAAAACAAAAAAAAAACGGTATTGTATAAGTGTAAGAGATAATAATGTATATATATAAAGAGTCGCTCCTACATAAGTCCTGTAGGTGGCAGAATTGGTGGAAAAGAGATCACCCTTATGCGCATATTCGTTCCCAGTCGTTGCAATCTATTCAATTATTTATTCTATTATATTATTTATTGTTTATTTATAATTAATATTATAAATTAAAAGTTCGATATTGTATGAAATGTTAATATCTAGGTGTATTTCTTAAGCTTGGGATTCTCAGGCGTGCGTCGCCGTAAACGTGCACCGTAAGGACGGTAATAGAGTTGCTTTGCTGTACTTTTGATCGGTTTTTTGTTATTTAGTGCCTCGCCCGAGGCTCAGAAGAGGCATTAACTAACAAATAACCGATCATAAGTGTAGCTAAGTAACTCTACTATCGTATTTACGGTGACGTATGCCTGGGAATCCATTACTTTAGTATCACAGGTCACGTATGGTGGTTTAATTCGCACGTGGCGTAGTACCAGTCGGGGGTTGTCCATCCATCACCTATCGTCCCATACAAATTTGACGCCTTCTTTCCTATTCTCATACTTGTGAACACCTTCAGCATACAGATGAGCTATCTTTTATTCAGAAATCGCGGAAATATCACACTTTATACGTTTGAGCAACAGGGTTTACACCAAAACTTTTATGTTCGCAGAAATACCTGGATGAGGCTTGTGGGTCTTAACGACAGTAATAAATGGACTGCCTTATTGGGGGTGACTAGTGCTGCAAGAGCTGATGCTGGACTTTTCAGGTGTCAAGTTGTAACAGGAGGAAGACAACAATGTCGAGCCCTTCGTCTTCATGTCTTGAGGTCTACAGTTAAACTAACTCCAATGAGCGTCACCGCACATAAGGTATATATATAATAATTAAAGCCCCGACGAAACAGAAGGTTATTGATAAAATTAATTTTGACTAACTCACAATGAGAGACAAATAAAATAGATATATATGTAAGTAAAATATAAAACATTAAAATCAAATGCAGGCAAAAAAGCAGACTCTCCGGAATAATTTAATTAAATACCTATCTATAATATTATTAGGTTTATTATTATACATAGTTATATAGTTCAAATAATCATTTATTTATATGCATATAAACGCTCATAAGAGCTTTTTTACAGACAAAAATTAAAAGCATATGAAAATAAATTATAGTATAACATAAAAATGTATAAATAAATAGAATATATATAAAATAAAATTAAGTTAAAATAAAGTAAGGTGTAGGAAGCAATCATTTTTATGTTACTATATATGGTTATTCCTGAACAAGCCCTGTATGTGGCAGAATTGGTGGAAAAGAGTTCACCCAGGTATCATATTTTATTTAGAATAATATGTATGGTAACTACATACGAGTATGTACACAATATTAATATATTTTTCGTAACGTATCCCGGATTAACGGATTTTTTTTAATAATGAGCTATCTGACTCTAGAGTTAACTGTTCACCTCTGTGCACGAATTTGGTTTCTACTCTAGTGATTGCACAAAAGTTCATTGCTTCATAAGATTTGACTCTCGAATTGGGTAGCTCACTATTTGAAGAAACCTGCCATTGAATAGTAGGCTTTGAAATATTTACTGGTGTGCATTGTAATGTTTTTTTAATATTATGAATTTAAACGTATGTAGGGTGACAATGTAACACTGACATGCCTATCCACTAATACTGGAGGTCTTCATGGAAAACTAGGCTATAGCTGGACAAAGAATAGAGCTTTGTTTCCGCTTAACCCTGGATCAGAAGTTTGGGAAGATCTCTACCCGACCGGCAGTATTCTTAATCTATACAATATACAGGTACTTGTATTCGTACCATTTGTTAGATGTATGAATTTTATAAATATGTTGTGGTTATTTTAGAAATCTGGTGAATACAGCTGCCATGTGAGTAGCGCCGTTTCTATCAGATACCAGTCGGTGTATGTGAGTGTTGTAGACTCAGGAAATGATGGGCGAGGCCTCTGTCCAGCGAGTACCTCTTGGGGTCTTAGATGGCCACAAACTGCCCCTGCTGATCATAAATTTGAATGTCCAGCCTCTTATTCAGGATACGTTACTAGGTATTTAAAAAATACTTAATCCTACAAAACAAAACTTGACTAAATTATTTTTAGGGTTTGTGAAATGAGAGTCGCCCCTTTTGAGTCGGAATGGAATATTCCCGACTTTACCAACTGCATTTCTGATGACTTGGCTATGGTTTACGATCAAGTGAGATTAGATAATAATAATAAAAATATCACAAATTATTTTATTCATACATTAATTTTAGTATCAAAAAATCACTTTCGGATATGGAAATATCACGGCCGTGGATGTTATTCGTCGTTATCTTTCTTGGATACTCGGTAAAGTAAAATTATATCCAGGAGAAGGTGGAGCTGTATTGAAATTGGCTATTGATGCAATCGCATACATAAAATTCATCAATGATCCTGTTCAAAAAGCTAGTGCTGTTGAGCCATTCTTCAAATTAGTCAATTCAGTTCTTAAGTCTGAAAATGCTGTTCTCAATCAACAAGTTTGTAGAAATGGATATTCCATTTAGAGAGTGATTACATTTCCCAAAACTATTAGTTTTTAATTATGTTACAGGGTGTTTCGGAGTTATTAACTGGAATTTACCAAAGTGCCACGCTCGATGGTGGAGTCTCCCTGAGACTAAGTGAAATTTCTGCATACTGTGACCCTTTCCATTTTACTAGTAATACGTATAAAACAGAAGTGCCATATCACAATATAAGGTTATATAAAAAATATACTCGAAACAATATGATATCTAATTATTAAAAATTTTAGTCGTGAGAGCTGGGATAGAGAAAGTATCGAACTTTATGTTGAACCTCACAAAGACCTTGTTTTTCCTGAAAAATCATTCATCATATTTATAGATTTTAAAAATTTGACAAAGTTTTACACGCCCATGTATTATTCAACTGAAATAAAGTGAGAGTTTTATTAAATTTTTCATATTTGAGTGAATGTATTAATAATATTATTAATTTCAGGGAGGGTAGTGGTAAGGAATATTGGGTTGCTTCACATATAGCAGTTATTCGACACACAAAGACTGATGGGTCAGTAGTAGAAGTACCCAGTGGGAAAATGTTTATCAGATTACTGATGTATCACATACCTACAAGAGTCAAAAGTAAGTTAATGTTTTGGTTTTTTAAATTTTAATTTAAGAAACAAACATATTCATATTTGTAAATCAGGTGATGGAAAAATTGTCTGCGGAAAGTATGAAAATGGCAATTGGATTCCGGGGGCTTGTAATTCAACCAAACTAAGCACAGAACAAATCCAATGCACATGTCAAGATCAGGGAATGTATGCTTTGTTACTAGAGAGACAAACAAATCAGGTATTTTGATTTTATTAATAATGTTAATAAATAAATAAATTAAATACAAACAATATAAATTTAAATTTTAAGGGTGACGGCTTGGGTGACGAATATGGATTAGATATTATAATCGGTGCTGTAGGCGGTGGAGCTTTGACAATAATGTTATCTGGACTTTTGTTAATACCAGCATGGTTGAGAAGGCGTTGCTGTTTAATGTATCTGAAATTACACTATTGCTTTACAACATCCTTTGCTTTGGGAATTATGTTTTACTGTATGAAGTCACAGGTGATATTAAAAAAAAAGAATCAAATTATATTGAATGAGAGGATAAAATAATTATTTCTAATTATTTTCAGTGGTGTAATAATATGATGGGAGGATGGTTGGAGCTTTCCTTATTAGGAGGTGGAGGTGCATTGGTGGCTCAGTTGCTACTATTGCATGCGGAACTTGCATGGCCCGCACCTCCTCCACCACATCTTCCAAGAACTATTTTGATGTTGATGACTGGTAAGAAGTATATTTGCATAATCTCATATTACTAAATTTAAAAAATTATTAATATTTTTTCAGGTTTATGTATATTGGCTGCATTATGTTCACGAGCCACTGGCGGTGGAGGTGGATGGGGATTACAATTATATTCCACTCCTTTTGCTGTGTTTGTCACTGCTTCATCTTTACTCACTGCTCTTCATTTTTTGCTTTGTGTTTGTGTAATGGCAAGACTCAAACTTCTTGCCACTAAAGTGCCGGATAGAAATAATTACATACAAAAGAGGTACGTACAAATATTTGGACATTTTAGACAAAAAATATTACTCATTGTTTTTAATAAATAATTTTAACTTCAGAATGGGCCTCATGCAACGAAGTGCTGCTATATTTATCTGCAGTAAAGGCCTTGAAGTAACTAGCATAATGCATTATAATATGCCGGGTCCAACAACTAATAATGCCTTTGCTGTTGCATCTGGATTACTGGTACTTAAAACACTTCTTAGTATAAATGAAATTAAATTATTTGTTATTATATTAAAATTTTACTACAGGGAATAGTAGTATTCTTCTGTTATATTATAAAAGATGAAACTGCTGGAGGTTGCCGTAGATTATTCAAACCGAAAGAAACAGATTGGGATTGTAGCTCAGACTATGTCAACACTTCATTGAGTTGTATGTATTAAAAATAGCATAATTAATATAATAAATAATAATATGTTGCTTTTTAGTTTTTATAAAACAAGGTGGTGATGCAGAAAGTCGTAGTGCACCTGTTCCTGAATGTTCAGTTTCTTTAGCACAGCAACAACATTGGCATGGAGGAAATAATCATAATCATTTTCAATCACCCAATGGACACAGAGAAAGGTAATAATTTCAATCCTCATATTACATCAGAATTTACTTAATTAAATATTTAAATGTTTCAGAAACTCATTGGGTAAACAAGCTGATATTGTTAAGAGTGTTGAATTTAAGAATTTACCAATGGGATTGGACCATATGGATAGATCAATTGGATTATCCACAGGTCCTGTATCAAGTGTGTGTGATTTAGTACCCTCTTGTCCTCCTTCGATAACATCTTCAGAAACATCAACTTTACATGCCCCTCAAGAATATGTGACACGAGTTTGTGTTGAGCTTGGTATCTTAAGCAGATCCACTCAGCCGCCGCCTGGTCCAAGCGAACCTCCCATACTATTATGTTCAGTAGACTTTGAACCATACACGGATCACCAATATGATATCAACAATCCAGATTCAGTTGACAACTGTGTGCTTTGTGTTGGTAAACCTAAATTAGAAGAGATACCACAATCTGCTCCTATTAAAAGTTGCTTAAAAAACCGTGATGCCCATCCAATATATTGCAAGTCAGTGGAGATTAAAGAAGATTCTCCTGTTACTGAGTCTGAAGATGAATGTCAGGGAATATCAGAGCAAAAGTCTCTTATCGAAAAAATTAAAATGCCAAATGATGGCTCTGATCCGGGAAACGGTCAATGTTCATCAGATCCACCAAATATTGATGGTATGTTAGATTTAATATCTCACGACTTAGACTATTTACTTAATAGAAATAATCAAGAACAACCTATAACAACTGCTAACAGTGTGAAGCACCATATGCGGCACTGTAGTAAAGATGACAGTAAAAACTTTAAAGTATTAGATAAAATCCAAGAAGAATCACTTTAAAATAAATTACAGATTACCATAGTTTCTCATTAATTAATATTAAAAAGATTGGAATGTTTCTTATGTTAAAAAAATAAATTAAAATGAGACTAAGAATACTTCGAAATGAGACAAAGTACTGAAAACTGTAAATACTGCATGAATATTACAACCGTCCAAATTGTTTTGGGAGTATTGAATTTGAAATGCAATTATTGATCTCTCTAAACTCCGCATTTGACTCAGTATTATAATTATGTATTTTAAATTTGTGTTCAACGAATTTTTATTGTGTGAAATTTAAAATAATTTGAGTTATGTAAGTCTATTAATTTAATACTAATTAAAACATTTTCATTATTTATCTGAGCAGCCAAATTAAATATTAATCAATCATTCTAGAATTACATACATTGATTATGGGCATGATTGTCCCATGATTGATTAGCTAATATGTACTATCAAAATTATTTATAAAATGCCCCTAGGTTACAAAATAACAGATACAAAACCAATTTTACCCAATAAACACTATCATACATTTTATAATTAATATGTTGTATAAAATATTGATGTTAATTAATAATTCTTATTAAATGTGATAACTGTTGACAAAAAATAGTTAAGCAGTGTTGTAACCAGAAATAAATGTAAACATAATTATAACTGTCTGTGATACTATTGTAAAAATATTAATGTTAAATTATTTCCAAAGGGTATTTATATCTAGTGTGATTTGTTGTATGACGTTCATGTTTTCGTAATAAACATATTTGACCAATGGGTTTTTTTTAACATATACTTTTGAATTGAAAATTTAGGTAAGCCAGTTCTGAAAATGACATTTATAGTGTTTCACAATAAGTTAGATTATGAGTGATATTTTCAAAACATTGAAAATGGCACCTTAGTATTTCACAGATTTGAAAGTTATTATTGCTGCATTTGCAAATAAAAGTATTAACAGAGAAAGGAAGCCATAAATTTTCCATATCTATTACCACTTAATAATCATACACTCGACGTTTTTAAATTGTGTTCAAGTATTGACATGTCTTCTCACTGGTAAGAACTTTAAAGATAACAAGAAATATTCAGCATTAAAATTATTACACATATAAGATCTAATATTTTCATAGAAATGGATAAATTAAAAAAAATTATAAATTGAGATGATTAACAATACAAATAAAAATCAATGAATGGAAGTATGACTACAAAAATAGTCAATTTATTAATATGTACATATTTAACATTTATAAATATTATATGTTTAAAAGTTAATAATTTTATAGTTAAAATTATACCTATTTTATTATTAAAATAACAATGGCAGAAATGAAAAAATAGTCTAATGTTAATTTTATGTATTGTATCATTAACTTTAGTTTAACTAAAGAATAATTAATGCAACTAAAACAAAAGGAAAAATTACATGTATTTGTGACACATTACATTACAATAGGCCACTGAGAAATATAATACGTTTTAAGTGGCAGAACGAGAATTTTTTAACAAAATATCTGATATATGTATAAAGGTATACTTTGGATTAAATAATCACAGCTCACATTCAATCATCATCAAATTGATCTCTATACATGACAATATATTTTTTATTATAAATTCTTTATAATGTACAAACGACAATTTCAACAATAGAGCAATACATATATGTGACCAGCTTTTATCACAGTTATCAGAATAAATATATATGCATGGACAACAAATCGAGTTTGGACAGTTTGTTAAGAATGATTGAAGGGCAAATAGTGCAAAACTTGTCATTATTTAGATACATATTTAGAGATTTCATTTTATACAAACTACATTATTATTTTTCATGTATTAGGTAAGATGCAATTCAGTCATTTCATTAGGTGGTACAAAACTAATAGCAATTATTATAATTATAACTGAATAGCCAATTTAAATAGGGTATTGTAGTTATATAATAAAAACTAATTTGTGTAAATACATATATCCAATTATAATTTTACAAAACAAAATATCCATAATTCAGAAGGCAAAATAAATGAAGAAAATCAATGTAATAAAGATTTTAGGATTTTCCTCAGCAACATATTTATTGATAAGCAACACAAGAATGGCGGCAGATATATATTGTATATTTGTATGATTTACGTGACTGATAAGATATTCACGTCTTTATAAATATAAACTATGATATGCGAAAGACCAGAGCCACATTGGTGACATTGAAAAATCATCAAATTTATAATTTTATCACAATGCCATAATTAACAGTGTTTATGCAGATAATTCAACTACAAACAAGGAAAATTCATTCGCTGACCTAATGAAAAAAATTAAATATTCAACCATATGAATAATATAAGAGAGTGAAGCTTAAAAAATATTTATAACTTTTCATCTAAAAATGTGTGTTGATATATTTATATAGGAAGTGTAAATGTATAAATATCTTCCACAGAAGAGATAAGCTGCGATAACAGTTACAATTCTAATATTAATCTCAATACAAATCAGGAATACTGGTGCTTACGAATTAATCTAAATTTAAACGGATTATTACAAACGAAAGATTAAATAAAAATATTTGTCTATATTTAAAGCACCTTTACATGAAAAGCAAGCGTTTTTTTGTCTAACTAGCACAATTTTTTTAAAATAAGATAAGACACCATGTTAGACAATAAAAAATATTTGTATTCAATACATTTTGCAATTCGTTTTGATCGATAATTGTTTCAAAAACATTAAAAATCCTGAATTTTTAGATGGCTTTAACTGGCTTGCAATACTATTTTACCCTTGTGCATTCATCAATCAACTTTTTTTTGGTCAGGTCGCTTCATATTTCAGATAGTTATTTGAGGCGAGCATATGATCGCCGGTCCCTATGCTACAACTGAAACCAGTCATCTTGTGTTCGTTGAAGCCTTTGAAGAGAGGAACGCACCTTTCGACCTTGAGCCAGAACTACAGTTTCTCCAATGGGACCGTTATATCCAGACTGATTACCATCTACTAGTACAGATGATGATGTTGAACTCCCAACACCCCCCACAGATGCCGATTGCCGTAAACGAGATACAGGTTTTCTTCTAGTGTAGATGTCATCAAATTCTCGACCAAATCTGTATATTGTAAACAGTACTTATTTGTGGGCTTTATGGATATTCTAAATATTTTATGTATAATTCACCAATGTGTATAAAATAAACAATTAAAAAAACTTACTCGCTGTTTTCGCTAGTTTTTTCTACATTCTTTTTAATGCTAGCTAAAGATGAATCGAGGCGGCTCAAAAAGTCATCAAAGGTTTTCTTTTCATCCGGGCTTCCGGGAGAAAATGAATGTGATGTACTGGGGTATCCAGCAATTGATGCTCTATGAGGTAAATTTGAAGTATGAGAAGAACATTCATCGAAGCTTGCAGCTTTATCTTTGGGTACCGGTATCATAAGGTATTCTCTTAAGAATAAACTGTCAGAAGCAAATAGTCTATTTGCTGTTCTAATTTTTTCAGTCTGTAAAGAAGATTTATATTTATTTATTATTTTCAATGAAATATGTATTTATTAATTACTTGAAAAAATAGAGAAAGAAAAGAAACATGTATGTCATTTGGATGATGTTATTTGATTTTGTAATAGAAAATTTCATAGAATATGTGCTGTGTAAATAAAATGTAATGATGGATGTCATAACAAGTGGTAATAAATGGAATAAAGATAAGACTAACCGTAGTTCCATATTTTAGGGCAATGCCTTGCAAAGTGTCTCCGGGTGTCACACTGTGCCTGACCAGGTGCTCCGCCCCCCTGTTGCCGTTGCCCCCGCTGCCCCCCGCCACAGCCCCATACCTCTTGACGCTGTTCCTCCCCCAGGTGACCAGTCTTTCCTCTTCCATGTTGTCTCCCCGCCGCGTGCCAAGTGTACCAAAACTGCGAGTGTCTTGTCCGACAAACAGTGGTCACTTCATCTGATGCAGTCACTCTCACTGACAGCCACAAACTGACAGCTGCTGTTGATTCGTTCCTTCCACTGCTGCCAACACTCGCTTTATCACTATTTTTTTTTCAATAATAAACACAAGTATTAAAATTTATGACAGTTAAATGGTAATGAAGTAGCTTGTTCAAATAAAAATACAAGTTTTATCAGTGTATTCAAAGTAAATTAAAGAATAAATTTTGTAATTTAATAAGCATATTTAGGGGGTTACCTGTTTTTCATGACGGTAGTTTTATTATAAATAAAAAAATCAAAATTGGACGGTTTGCAAATTTTTGTATTTGATGTGGCAACACTCAACCAGGGGGCTACAATCTCCATCGATGGTAGCAATTTTCGAGTCAGTAGCTCATCGAGCGCCTCGCGGGGTAGTCGTGTGTAGTGAGAGTGCAGGCGTTGTATGAGCAGTCGCTGGTAGTTGAGTGATGTTTTATGAGTGAAAGTAGTGACGACGAGGAGCAGTGCGGCCAGCAGCATGTTGATCCTGTGCAGGCAGCGCGTCCTGTAGTCCTGTAGTCCTGTAGTTCCTGTAGTTCCTGTAGTCATGGTCACTCTGAACAGTGAAGCGAGGGGTGAGATTCATGTGCAATCATCAATAGTGCAATTTCCACAGCTTTTTATTTTTTCCAAACAATCTTATTATTATGATCGCTTTTTCATATTGTTATGTTGAACATTTTATTATATATAATGTCCTGAAAGATTCGCCACCCCATTCGGAACACACCCACCATATATCGATACTGGCGAGTCTGTATTTTTTTAATTTTGGAATCATTTTATTTATTATAAAGCTATTCAATTGATAATGATATTCATAGTATTCTAATATATGAATTTTATTATATATATTTACAATTTTTGAACTTGTTTATTTGGCGATTTATTTAATATTTTTTATTTGTTTAATGTAAATCGAAGGACCGGTGGCGATTTTTTTTTTAAATGCAGTTGGGGTTTAAAATGGAGACAGATGTTCTTCGAATGCACCTGACACCAGATGTTTCTTACTCGAACAACCTGTCCAGAACCTTTATCTATTCCTTTAAAAGAAAATAAAATGAAATCATCGATCATAATATGTAAATAAAAAAATCGAGTCCCTTTATTTTATTTATTTAATACGTTTATTATTCTCATTTCGCACGAGGTATATTAAACAACCGCTTTTTGTTGACAGTGGTTATATAAATAAACATCGAAACGTCGGTATTTATGCCAAAAATATAAATATTATAAAGCAACATATAATAATCGTCCCTATATTTATTATTTATTAGAAGCCAGATTTTTTTTTATCAAAAACATTTTTTATTTATCTCAATTTCCCATTAAACGATGAAAATTTTATTTAAAATTACCATAAAAGAGAAGAAAACCAATTGAAAAAAATATATAGATATTTCTGCTTGTAGGGCAAATATCGAACTCGAGACTAACTTACCGCAAACGGCTGTGATTGGTGATATCGTGACATAATATGATTTTACAGATTAGCGGTATGATCAATCACGATCGTTTTATGTTATGTCTCGTCCTGGGGCGTGTTTACATTTACTCTACAAACATAAGAAATAAAGATAACATTTTTCGTTCATACCAATATGTTCGATTCAACAGATCGAATATCATTTTTTGTTCGAATAGTGTTTTTTTTAAACAAAACAACTTGGCATTAATTTGTTTTTGATTATGTAAAATCGTGCAGTCGGTCTGTTATTTTATTTTGTAAGAAGCAATCATTTGAGATACTATAAAAAACTGCAATTTCATTCTGTAAAATTAAACACATTTTCATTAAAATTTACAGTAAGAAAAACATGATTTACTTCAAAATTCATCTTTATCACATAAATACATTTGCTTTCTAATTATCTATATTATCTTCGGTTATTTTATATCATCATTATGGATTTGTTTTGTATCAAAAAATAATAATATTCATTGAACGAATAATTCGGTTTGCGTGTAGAGAACAACACTAATTTGACACCTCAATTATCTTTTCACTTTCGTTCAGATTCCGCTACATAATAATATTATATTCTTCATTCAATAGCGCACACTGATGATAATAATAACATATTCCAAATCCCGTTGTTTTATTCCATAAATCACACGAATTTTACATCCTAAAATGTATTAAATCAGAAAGTTCAACCCATTTAAAAGCTATTGTGTTTCTCTCGATTTTTTTGATAAGAAATGTCAATAGCATTTAATGCAGCTGTTTTTATTTTAATGTAAATGTATTATATAAAAAATATTGTATGATTGTTTTTATACAAATCTACAATGTTTTATCATAAATTCCATAAAAACTGTTTTTTATATTTTTTATGCAAACGTTCGATACATACCCATATGATTATTTAGGGAAAAAATAAGTGTGATTTGGAAATAAACTAAAAATAATATACTCCATTCCCAAAAAAGCCTTAATCAATTTCGTGGAATCCCTGGTACTATTATTTTAGAAAATATTTATTTATTAAATACATCGACATCGGTTTAGATTTAATGTACATTATATAATTTTAAACTATAATACAGTTTAAAAATAGGAAAAAAATACCTGAAAATGAAAAAAAAAAGACAAAAGAATAAATGGATTTTTTAATTATTCGTTTATGTATCAACAATATAAAAAAATGCGTTGCAAAATAACAAAAATGAGTATTCACAAAATGCAGGATTTATTAACTCAATGAGAATTATTCCAACTAAGATATCGCCAAATTAATATAAAAAACGATTTGTTTAATTGAATTTATGCAGGTATAAATAAAAAAATTAGAAGAACCATTATATTTTTAAGAATATAAATAAAATACGTCTGGCAAAATAACCACAGGTATTTCGTCACGGTGTTCCACGGTCGTCGTCCAATTTTCGTTATTATTTAAAATTAAAGCAATCCGAAAATGGATGCTTTCTATAGAATTTATTCTTTGACAGGTGATTTTCTTTATTAGTTCGTCATTTGACCAGCGGAGAGAGAAAGAAATCTCTTTACGAGAAGACAATGACTAAAAGTGAAAACGGCATCTTTTGTGCAACCATTGGGAAAGTCCGTCTCGTTTAGAAAAAATCTGAAGTCTGAGTCAAAGTAGACATCCGTATATATGAAATGAATCATTGGTGTTGATTTTATTTGTATAAAACAAAACTACTTAAAAACGCGCTTCTGTCTGAAGGTGTTTAGAATACACCCAATAAATATCTCCATGTTTATTTGACTTCCATGTATTGGATACCGTCAACCAAAATATTAAATTACATCTCCTTATTCACCGCAATCATGCTACCGTTTTCATATTTTTTTAAATTTACATTCCGAATAAAATATATGTATTTTATTAGCTATAAAATTGAGTTTTCTAGTATTTTATTATTGCTAGCTGTTCTTGTTTACAGTCTCTTATTTATTAGCTTCTACAGTTATTTGCGATGATTATTCGCGGACGATTTTTATTGATAGCAGTCGACTTGAACTTGCGGTTTAGTTTATACTTTGAGAAAATGTGTGAGCAAGTCGGTCTGTGGCTACGTTAATTGCATATCCGCTTATCGATAACAACCTAAAGAATCAGTTTTTTTTTAAATATATTAAAATGTTTTTGTATTATAGTGTGTTCTTTGCAACATATTGCCAACATCTGCATACACGATACAAAAGTTCTTCCGCTTTATTGTTATCAAATGGGAGAAAAAGTATGAAGCTCATTGTTACTACGTCGTTTTTTGTTGTTATCGCACATTTTAAACCTACTTATCGCAGGATGTGGCAAACTTCTATTCCATGGACCACAAAATAATCGTTATAAAACTAATAAAGTAATATAATCCGATAGATATATAATGATTGTTTGGTGTTTTGTGTCATGGTCTCAATCCATTTGATAAATCACGCAATAAACCTCAAGTAATAAAAATATGCATTAGTAAAAAGAACCGTGGTTCGAATATTCTTTAAAAAATTCCCATAAACTTGGACTTGAAATAACTGAGAATATTTTAGGGGGTGGTAGGGTATCGTAAGAATAATTGAAAAAATCAATTAAATATATTTTTTCTTAATTTATTAATTTAAAAATAATTAATAATATTAATAGTGCTTTTAAAATCGAGTTTAAGCCACCATCTTGGAATCAGCTGTATCTCTGAAGTACTCAGTAGTCACTGTTACGTGTATATTCTGTTATACATAATTAATATTATTAATTATTTTTTACTATTAATTAATTAAAAATAAAGAAAAAACAATTATACTCACGACACCCTACCACCCACTAAAATATTCTCAGTTATTTCAAGTCCACCCTGTATAATAATTAATAAAGCTTATAAATATCGAACCAATTAACCACAATTTATCCATGTGCTTATTCGTCTGTTTTAATATTGCTCAATTTAACATTCTATAATCATTTAATTATTTGAATTACAAAATAACAAAGATTTATTATATAATAAAAAAATGAACTAAAATAAGTCTCAGTAAATGTCGATTAATGATTATTCAACAAATCACTGCTTTCAAAATCTGGTGCATATTGCACAATTCTTATTAAAAATTATATCACAACAATATTTCTGAAATTTTCATTTATTAAACCGGCATGAAGATATTTTCCCACTTTTTCTTATAACATCTTTACTTGATTGAAACATTTTTTCGGTATATGATCGTCAGATTCAAGTTCCACAGCTAGTTTGATTGAGAACCACTCTAAAATAAATCATTATTTTATTGTCACATTACTATTGTAAAAACGTAGATGTCGACTTTTTACTCACACCTTTTGACGTCATTCTTACTAATATTTTCTGAGAATAACTGTATTGCTCATGCGCGCATATTGACAAATACACACAGACAATGATGAAAATATCATGTTAGTATAAGTTGTTTCGATCCGATGATAAAATCTCAACGATTCGCAATGAAAATTGAGTTAATTAGTCGTCACAGTCATAGGATTTTGTTATGTTCTCATACGTGGAGAACATCATACTTGAAGTCACGACATGTCCTGATCACGCTTATTTCCATGGAATTATTCTAAGACGAGATTAGATAAGGAATATTTATGTTGATCAACACTCCCATATTTGTAATACTGAATATTGTGTACGTATTATTGGATCTAACATTGTTGACGTAGACGTCCTTCGTCCTACATTATGAAGAGCGCCGCCCCTTTGAATGAAAACAGCCCCCTTCCATGTTGGAAAGAGGGTGGAACAGCTGACGGGATCGATTCAAGTCCTGGGAGCTACGCCCACAGACATACCTCTGCTTTATACCAGTCAGACAAACTATTTCAAGAAAATATTTGGAAATATCCACTTTACTTACACATATAACTTGTTAAAAAAAACAATCTTGTATTAATGATGTTATTAAGTTTGCGTATCTTTATTCCCATTCATGCATTTCCCCACCGACCGATCTTGATAATAATCATGGTGATCAAAAACCAGTTTTTATAATTAAAACCCAATGGAATTTTATTTTAAAATATGAGATAATAATATCAATACACAGAATCAATGATTCTCGAAAAATGTAATAATTCTATTTATCATGTTAGAAAAGTCTCCTGTGGTGCAGTGGATAGAGACGTATAGTCAAATATCGATTGAAAAAAAAACACTGATATATTACAATCACAGAATAAATTTGGAAATAAAGCAAAAAATATGTATCATCAGTTTGTTAAGCATAAATCCACCGCCCAATGACTAATTATTGCCATTTGTGACCTTTGACTAGATTAATGTTCAGCCTACTTCAGCACTTTATCATTTCTGATTAATATTTCTGCGAATAATCGAAAAATAATTTGTAGGTGTAATTTTATGGATTTTTTATTAACAGCGTTCAAATTAATAAATATCGTATTATGTATTTGTGAAATAATATTGTTGGAAGCTATTCAAATGAAAATCATTTCTCATCAATCATACACATAATATTTTATTCATTAAGATTATTTTTTGTGGTTTCACCCGTCTGCCATATTGATGTTCTGTGATTTATTGGCGGGGTTATCTATTTTTTTTGTAATAACGTTATTCAATTTATTAATGTTTTGACTTTCACGGTTGTTTGGGTAAAAAAAACCAAAACGCCCTCCTGCATTCATAATTATGAGCTCCAAAATAGCGGATATCGTGATATTTATATCAAGCTTTACCCCCGTGACACGTTAGATGTGTGTACTATATTATTCTTCAGAATACGTACAAATTTTATAAATAATTCAAATAATATATTTTGAAGTGAGAAATTGAAGGGTGACGACCCTAAAGAGAGCATCTCCCATTTGCACATTGTCTGGATGTCCTCAAACACATTTCAACCTCATTATCCACTCAACTCTCATTCAATGACCCTTTGCGGACACGAAGATAAGCTATTACAGAAATAAAATATATTAATTAATTCGCACTGGGTATTATAATAAACGAGGTCGTGATCTCCACGACTTGAAGTCTTCATATTCCACGTTTTTATGCATTGAAGATAGCGTGATGCCTTTATAATTATTGCACTTCTGTCAATTATAAAACTTGTGTGTTTGGATAATGAACGTGGGACGACGATAATTATATGCAAAACCTTTTTTTTTTAAATAGATTTATAACAATATGTTACGGTGTTTTGTTTTCATTTATCAAAGCCCACTTTACTCGAAGAATTCTCAGTCAAGTGGTGATTCACGGCTTTCAAAAACGTTGTTATCTCAACAGAACACCAAATGCATGTATACATCAATCACCAGCTGCTTTATATACTATCTTTAAATTCATATGCATTGTCCGAGGGTGTAATAATAATGATCTAATAAATCTTACTGCCTTGGTCATAGTTTTGGAGTTTTATTTTTAACCACATCATTAGTCCAGGGCGATTTTTCAAATTGTCATTCGTTGAATTCCACTACTTCTCTATGGTGTAGTTTGTATGGGATTTTCCTATTACCAAACAATTTATTGATTTAATTTGCACCCCTATGTTGTTTATACGTGCATGGTCAAATTATTTTATCGTCTATTATGTAATATTTTATATTAGAGGGGAGGCATATTTTAAATGTCTACTATTCCTGGAAACGTAAGCCTGGCAAGTCTCATCCTTTAGCTAATTATACTTCGGATTGACTTCGAATAATAAATTGGAGGAACCGACTTCGATAAAATAAACAAGCTAAAAGTAAAATAAATGCACACTGCTTCAAATATGTAAGCAAATTCAAACTTCTACCTAGGATTTTTAAAATATGCATAATTCATCTTTGAAACGGTTACACTTGGATGGTATCCAAAGAAACAAATTTACTGTTGCAACAAGTCTTACAATATATTATTCATCATGTATTATTCTTCCCGAGTGATTTAATTAAATGCAAAATAACCTAAATTAATTATCATAGCCGTGTTGATAGTTTTTGATGTTAAATTTATTATTAACATGTGTATGTATTTTACAGTCCTGGATTCAAATTTAAAGTCATTATGTTTTCATCCTCGAAATGCCAATTACCTACATGGTGGTATATTTATTTTAAATTTTATAATTATAGCATAGCAGGTTTTAATTCAATTTCGGATTGAAATGATTCGTTCACCTGTTACAGAGGGTAAATTTACCCTTTTTTGACATTTGAATTCATCCCCTGTCACACACACCCTACATTACAAGTATTATATATTAAGTACTTATATATGGATATAAAAATACCAAACAACTGCAAAAGACGTACGCCTCTGGTCCCTGCAATTGTCAGATGTTTACAAATTTGAAAAATTATTAAATAGTTAATAGGAATAGTCAGCGATTAATAATAACTGTTTCTGATCAAACCTAACAGATTTTTGACCTTCATATCATCATCCTTTACATACTTATGTTCTCGTTACTTATATACGTACTTAACTTTTTCATATTGTGATATATTTAAATATAAATGTTGACGATATTGTGGGGTTAGCATATGCAGTTTTGGTGAAGCACGGCTCATTCAATTAAAGGTGGGGAATTTAAAGCTTTTGGTATCAAAGCTTCATTTATATCGATATGAAAATCTGTGTGATCGTCTAATTAATGGCTAAATTGGTTCATAACATAGTCAGTCTGTTATTTTATAAAAGCTCGTCGATATTTAATTCATTCGATTTCATCATATGATTTTTTGTTCTCTTTATATTTATTTTTGTCCTTTTACGTCAGGTTTCTTTTCTTGTTTGTAGCCCACCCCTCAAGTTTCTTAGCCTAATAATTGTAATGGATTCTCAGTGGTTTTGTCGCAGGTTATTTCTTTGATAACAAATCGGAGAAAATTCTTAAAACATAGTCGTGCCAGTGTAATTTTTTTATGCCATGTCTTGATCAATGAAGAAACGAGGCTTAGTTTATTGTGGTATAAAGACATGCAAGCACGCCTGTTTTTCTAAACTCATATTTTTCATGGTAGATTAATCTGATTTCATATCTCATTATCAATCCAAATATTGAGGTATGTGTATTGTGTGTATTTATGATCGAGTCTTAATTTCTTATCGATCGCTTGACTTCATTGAAACATTTAAAGGATTTTTGAGTAAAATTGTGGTATGTTCTCACTTTTGTACTTTCTCTAAATAGTCTGCGCCGTTTACATGAGAACAGTGTTGAAATGCGTCATCGTGATAATTAAAAGACAATTTGAGATGCGACAGTGATTTGCGTGACATACTGGTTTTTCTTTTCTCAAATTACAAAATAACTTTTCCTTGCTCATGTACAGTGGCGTTGTCGTTGTTCCGGTCCGCGGATCTCTCTTGTTCAATCCACGCACATTTTGTATGCAAATTTAAACTTCTTATCTTAAAAGTGAGGGATTGAATGATTCACTAATAGATTAACTATGATTGCATGCGGGGGCAAATTGTTTATTTCTTTCCCGCGGCGATTAATCGGAGTGTACGATCATATCGTTAATTACACGTAATGTATGTAGGGTATTTATATCGTATGTATTTTATAGGTTAAATCATTTCTCAATGTATAAAGGTTCTATGTAGGCTGATAATTGAATATCCATTGAAATTACACCTCTAAACTGTTTATAAGAACAGAATTGCACATAGTAAGTACGTAGTCTTTAATAATACAGCTAAAATCATTCAACCTCTAAAATATTAGGTAATGCAATTCAACGTAATATATTATGTACATAAAATCGAATTCATTTTATTTTATTTATTTTACGCCCCGAGGAGAATTTTTTTGAGAGGGTTTTTTATACACAACAACGTGCTAATTGTCTGTCGGTGATTTTGACTATTACTAGTTACACAAGTCATCGACAGAGTGGCTCTGCCCGACTTAATAATGGTCTCAGTATTTACCTAAAATCCAGGAAATCAGAGTAAACCTGGATCAAGACGATCGTTCGCGATTTTATTAATATTATTCTCGATCTCCCAGTCCCCAAAAAAATGACTTGAGCGGGATTTGAACCCATGGGATATCACGCTGGTTTTTTCATTTATTCGTTCTCTCTTTTTGTGTGGTATTTCTATATTGTAATTATTCATATATGAAATAGTTAATTGTAGACATTGATTGACACTTCGATATTGTTTGTAGAGTAACTGTCAAATTCACACACCTCATAAATTATAATCGATACTAACAATAACCGTAATTTACTATGTACACTCGAAATATTAAAATTTGTATATGAATACGTAAGTTTTCAAATCAAAATCTGGGCGCATTTAAAATTATATTTATGAATGAAATTTAATGAAAAACAAATACTGTGACGCTTTCCCTATTTACGAGATATCTTTGTAAGGAGTTGCCCAGGCATTTACGGGAAAATATAGTTTCCCAGGCCATTCCACAACAATGAGTCCTTATACAATAGATCTAGTAGATCTTCCAAGTGACACCAGTGGGCATCATTATTGTCGGCGCTGTGGATCGAACCCATGAGTCTCACTAACCACTGGGCCAAAAGGCTGCGGATTGTAAATATTCTTGTTTAATTCATATAAGTAATTGATGAACCGAATAGCGTAACACTATTGATTACTTTGGGAAATTATTGAAACAGTCCCCAATGAAGTGGAAATGCAGTGTTCCGTGACCGGATTTTTGGGCAGCTGTCTTTACTTGTTATTAATGATATTTTATTGTTTCAGTGACGAGAGGGGCTCAAGATGGGGGATGTAGGGAAACCCCCGAAGCCGCCGGAGTCCCTGACATGACCCTCATGTCGGACATCACGGAACACTCCATCAATGAGAACCTGCGCAAGAGATACGATCACGATAGAATATATGTATCCTTTTTAAAACACCATTGTCATGCTTATACGGCAGGTATCTGATATGATGTCTTCACCACAACACAGAACAATGGTAAAGTATTATCATATGTATACACATAAAAAAGTCAATAATCAAACAAATGATAATTCTGTAATGGGCTACTTAACATGCAGTATTAATTTACACAGGTTGTTATATATTAGAATGAACTGCTAAATTATTTATAACCAATATGTGCAATAATTTGCGGTGTGTATTTTAAAAATCTGACTTAAAATTTCAGTAAATTATTAAAAAAACAGTTTATGTTTGAATATATTATTAAGTTTGCCCACATATATATTATCTTTGTTGACACATACTTAAAAATTATATATCGAACCTTTACACATACAAGAACTTATGTGTTATTTCACAAATTTATTTATCTATGAGTAAACGTCCGTTAAATGTCTTTTTACAATTACCTTAAAATGTGGATTTGCTCCTAAAGAAACCTTTTTAATGACTTGACATTGAAAATCACTATTATTTTTTAAGTTGTGTAATACCTATAAAATATATTTAATCTATAAGCTAATTGATGCCAAAACAATTACATATTGTATATAATTATCACTAGATGTATGGATAGCTAAGAAGCTCAATAATATTACTTTTAATATTATATGAATTCAATAACTGCATTTTTTTACAATTTATGCGTAATCCACTTTATATGTTTAATATTTTAAAAAAAATATTCAAATCAAAAGTAGACGATTACGAATATAAGTGAGTCACAAAATTAATAACCGGAAAAAGTGTTGTAAAATTCCACGTATAGGCGGTTCGATGCATTCTTGAAGTTTTTATCATCAGATGAACGTATATAGAAATATATAAGAATCGCCAGCTCTTTTGACTTTAAAAATAATGCCTGTTAATAAAACATGATGCTGGAATATTAACATATACCAAGTCAATATTAATAACGTGTACCAAAGTTTTAGAATATACGACAGGATCACTCGGAAATAGTATTTTAGTAATAAAAAGAATATTTGTAACGCAGCTTGAATGTCTGACGAATACAGAATATCAATTAGAAAATATGGAGAAATTAAGTCTGTCCGCATACTAAGTGGCGGCTGAGAATTCGATACGATCCTTTCCAAGTAGACTGACATTTTGTATCTTCCTTTTTAGAACCATTGTGAATGTAAACGGGCTTATGTACTTTAACAGAATGAATCGATATATTTGCAGTACATAATTCACCACTTAATAAATGTTATTATTTACTATCAAATCTGTTCTCATGGTTATTAGTATGCAATAAACGTAATTTTCAAAGGTGCTGGCTATTGTTTAACATGGAGGCGCCGTTTTCCGGTGTCATTATATCAACAATCACATACTTAATTTATTCATTCTACCTAATGACATTATCCATATCAATAGCTTAATATCTCAAAATACGCTCTGTACGTCCAAGAAACATTTGTGAAAAATTCGATTAAATATTAACTAGCTTATGGTTACAAAAACGGTAGTTATAGGTACGAATTGGTAAAATAAAATAAATTTAATCAGATTGGGAGATGCGCTATAATATTAATAATAATTCGATCGTTCGTCTCCAGATCGCCTAATCTGATTTCCTGGGTTCTAAAGTGAATACTGCGAGGATTATTTAGTAGGTAACACTGTGGTTAATTTCAGTAAATTAACACAAATTAAAAAAGCTCACATACACCACAATTTATTTCGATATATTTGTTTATAAACTAATGAAAAAAATCTTCGAAAATTATTTTACGTTATTTAAATTCACACGAAGATTCCCGAATTAATATTTTCTTCGATGGTCGCAATAATACCAACCATTTTGTTGAACAAAGGATTCATTGAATGGGTCGATCCGTCTGGCCAAGTTTGCTAAAACGATAAAAAAACTATCGCAGTTTTTAAATACAGTAAACCGTATATATAGCTCAAATGACCTTTGTTTTTTTAATCTTAAAAATACGTGTATTATAAAATATGTTTTTATATTATAAAATGCAGGATTCGTGTTGTCGGTCTTGATGTATGTATTGTGTTTGCGTGTGAAACATTCTCGTTGTTTTACAATCCTTTTATGTATCTTTCAATGTTCAAGATTATTTGATCAAACATTTATATTATGCATTATTAATACTAGATCTTTTTAAATTAATATTAAGCCATGTGGTGCATGAGTAGCGGTTGAAATAAATTCCTGCGTATGTAAATAAAAGTAAATCACTGGTATATAACATGATGGTCCAATACCTGATGCAGCCTTTGGATGTTATATGATTTGTTTTTTTTACTTTCCTCGTATGTTGCGTAATTCTTTACTGTCTGTATTTATACAGTGAAAGGACTGTTCACTTGTTCAAGTATTCTTGATTGGTTTATTTGTGATGCTTACGACAATTTCTCACGATCCATAGTCACTTGAAAGCGGCCATCGGTCGAGTTGAACGGAAGCACTCCTTTCACGGATCAGATATTCTTCACCTCGACGCAGAATGCTGGAACAAGTCTTATCTTTGACAATTTATGACCTGACCAACTATTTTAGTTTCGTCACAAAAACCTTAAAGTGTTTGTTTAATGCCCTCTAATTTCCCTACAAGCTACTTTGTTAAAGTAAATATAAAATGCTCTACTTATGTTTTGTTTCGCTGAACTGTGTAGTGAATGTTTCAAGTATTGAATACCCCGCAATTTATAAAAAGTTTATTTGATAAACTGCCTTAGGCCGTTTAAGCTTTGTGTGATTTCCGAGTAAACTTTACTAGACTATAAGCATTTAATTAAAATCCAAGCCGATGATCTCATTGTTTAACACATCAAAGGACGAACCTGTAAATGTTTGCATGGCCCTAGATGAAAGGGTTGATTGGCCTGTAAAATCCTACTTACATACATAATATAGTAAATTGGGTTTCTGGTTTTCGGGACAACCTTTTTTATTTTATTGTTTTGATATTATACATACATTCTAATAGTCTAAGCCGTATCAAATATAGTACATATGGTACTTTAATGACGATTTTTATTCGACTTGTTCCACTCGGAGCAAAATCAATGATACAATTAATTTTAAATGCAAAGACAGGATTCTGTAATACAAAGAAACATTTGCTGCCAGATGTTTTTCGATATAAATCCAAATTCAATAGCCTTTGTATGTCCATATTACGGCGACCTAACCAATTTTTTTGTCCTGCTACAGTATAAATATTTTAATTTGGCTGTTATTCGAAGTATAATTTATATTTCTTTCATATGGTGACTACACTCCACATTTGATGACTAAACTTCAACATCTGTTTTTTGATGTACATCGAGAAGATCCATCAAATTACTTTGCCAACGCATGTACAGTACACCATATTTACACGAATATTACAATATTTATTTACATCAAAGTATTTTTATTAATTTAGCTAATATCAGAATAAATGCAGCATTTTTTTTCGATAGGTAATTTAAAAATGTTGAAGATATAATTAAGTTTACTTTGAGGTTTGTCGTGGCCTGGATATGTACTAATTACAAAGTATGATGTAAAGGCAAAGCATCTCATTAATGGGTGGCCTCTACAATTTTAATAATATTTATAACTTTTTGTATACATGTATAGTATATTATTTTTTATCAATAATAATTAATATGAGGTATGTATATTTTGCCTACTTATAATGTTTATGTTATAATTAATTTAGTTATCTTTAAGAAAACAAATTGACATTTATAAAAACGTATTTTTATATAATTTAAATTGTTCAAAAAATATTATGGTAGGATATCTTCTTAGTCCTCTCTTTAAAAATATGCATCGTCGCGTCTTGAAGCTTTAATTAGACACACGTCCACTTGATTCATCGTATCTTGACAGAAATGCTTTCCTCAGTACTTTCATTTTGAACTATATTATAACTAAAATAGAAATTAGAAGCCCTTCGGAAATATATGTTGAGATTAAAATACTCTAACCACTATTAAGTGAATGATCCATAAATATACAGAAATTAGACTATACATAATCTTTTCGTAAAAATGAAATAAGATTAGAAGAATCCATGAAATTATTAAAAACACTTACGTTCAAAAGTATACGAGTAGGTTTTGTAACCATCCTTCATAAAATACTTTTAACTTATAATCAATTATATGAATTAATAAATATAATATAACATCAAATGATAATAGCATAGCTAAAACAAATACGTACATTAATTTAATAATAATAATTAATCCCCTAAGACTGCCCCTTTGGAATCAATAGAAATGCCAATATTCTTTTAATTTCCGTACTTTTCAATAAATACTCAATTTTATTCTATAGGAAACACTTTAATCTCACATCCTTATTATTATGAAAATTTCCATATTGATTACATATATTGTAAATTGCGACCGGTGTTTAGATAATAGGAGGTTGAATCTCTACTAACGAGGTATGGAAGTAAACAAGTCAATTATTTAGAAGTCACGCCCCGATACAACATGATAAGTAACGATAGTTGTAGTGGCAGTAGCAGTATGGGGTGTGTTTGTATATTTTAATAACAATAAAAGTATCCCTCCACAATCCTGGCGCTAGGCATCATGAATTTAGGTCGTCGCCCTTCGCGAACTACCCCATTCCTGTTACCACATTACTGGGCGTCCCCCACGCCTTAGGGGTGGGTACTGCAACAGTATAATTATTATTTTAAATATTCCATCATTACATATTTGCTACTAAACTTCTTGAAAAATTCTTAATTTTTTTTACTAGCAATGTAATAATTAAATTAATTAAAATAACCTTCACTACTTTTATACTACCATATACCTAGCATAAAGTTTTATTTCTATTGTAAATATTTTTTTAATATTTTATTGTGTATTTTCAATCTCACGAAGAAATTTTGTTGTCTTTCTTTGATCTTTAATATATCCCTTTATTGTATTATTAGATCGTCGGGGCATATTGGCTTTGCTGAGATCGAATTTTTTTCGTCCTCTTGGGAATCTAGCTAGAAAATCAGGTCGTGCAAAATGTGATAGAAAAAAAATGTATAGTTATATTTTAGAATATTTATTCGTTCGTTGCTCTTTCCGTATAATGTACATGCGAACAGGGGTTGTATTTGTATGCAAGTTGGAAGTTGTGTACGAATTGTGATGTCTCTAACCCTCGTGTCTGTTACATTTTTAATTAAATTGAATTATGCATTTTTTTTCCACCCAGACCACAGATGTAATTTGACCCGTTTAAAGTATTTTAATAGAGTGTTCTTTCATTAACATAATTTCTTTTTTTTAATAATTTTCATACCCCTTTGATTTCGATATTGCTCTATAAACCAGTCGCTTTCGAAATTGGGTGAATGCACCGGAAAATCCTTAATTAAATAAGCTAATTGTTCGACGCCGTCGTTCCAATAACGAATCATAAATCTAATTTTGCAGGCTAAAATACTTTGCTTGAGATTTGATTATATAGTGTCAAATTTTATCTTAATTTTACACACATACTTTAATCAATATTTCCTTAACAAATCTTATATCAGACATACACAGGTTCGATTCTGGTCGCTGTAAACCCCTACAAAGAACTGGATTGCTACAATGCGGTAAGTTGATTTTATAATATTAATATTATGAATAAATTTGGTTTTGATTTCAATAAAGTTTTGTATATACATAGTAGATATTAAAGTATTGCATGACCTTATCCTAAAAGTCGTTGCATTAATTTCAAACCTCCGCCAAGTCAGAAGTTTGTCTGCTTCTCCACCTTTATTATATTCCGAGTTCTCAATAATATGCAAAAGAGACTTAAATTATTTAGTATTTTTTTATTGAATATATAAATTTCAGTGCAACGGATATCGCTATGATATTATGTCCGTTCGTCCGTAACGTACAAACTAATACACCTAACTAACTATCGACACGCTACATTTAATATAAATATAAAATATATTTTCATTGTAAATGTTACAGTGATTCGGGGGATTTTTTTAATACGGTGGAGATTTTCGTATTTCAACTAACTTTAATGAAAACGTTACAATGAATCTGTATCATACATAAAAAGTAGGCTGTCATTTTTAAGACCTATTCTGATGTCATTTGATTGAAAATATAGTGTGGTCGATAGTATATACATACATCCAAAGTAAAAAAACTGCATTTTTTAAACTGACATTCAATACCTGTTATAACTATAAGTAAGGCTAGAAATAATTTTAACCAAAAGCTTATCAATACCGGTGAAAACTTATTCAGATACGATTTGACGAAAGCGTCGCTAAAGATACGTTCTCACTAATACGTAATACGGATTCACTGGGACATACATAAATGTGCATTTTTCTTTCTAAATATTGGCTGAAAAGTTTCTTTCAAATTCAATTCCTTGGCAACTTTCATGTTATGATTGTATTGTTCTACGGCAATTTCACCGTGTTTTTTTTTTCACAACAATGCGCTACGAACTCTTAAATATACCATTATTTAGTTTGACATCTCGAATATGTACACACGAATGAAAGATTCAACCGTATTTTTCTCACAAACAATAACAGTAATTGAACAGTCTCTGCTTATTCAACATTTTTTATTGTTCCTCCTACTAATTGTTACGTTTGCTACTTTTAACATCTGAGGCGGCTACTTTCTTCAGCCTTTCACTTATGTAATCGTTATTTCATGAACAAGTGTTTCCTTCATAATTAATAACGTGGGGAAATTCACAATTGTCCGGGTACATTGGATAATGAGTTATTATTACGTATTATTTATTATTTTTTTTAGTATTTCCGCCTCGTCCAGCGACTTTGTCTCATCAAGGGGACTTAATAAAAATTACGACCACTGCTTAGCGTTTTAAGAGCCATTTCCAGCTGTGGATTAGATATCTCAAGTGGTCCACTACGCACTATTAGACATGAAAGGGGAATGAGTAAAAGACACAAAGAAAGGGGAACTCATCTTAATCGATGACCCGACCAAAATAGATATGACTTTAATATACCGACGCCTCCTTGTGCACTTGTACATAAATTTTAAAATATTCAATAACGTTTTTTTTTACACAACTGATCAAGTTATACTTTGTTGGCTCCGGATATGTCGCCAACTCCAAAAAAGGTCCGGGAATCCTTTCTCAGTTTATTCATATTACGGTGAGTCTTTTAGTCACGTTTTAATAAATAAAATATTCCAAACCCGTGTCTGTGATTATGTGACTGCTCAATGTGAATTTATGTGCAAAGGGGGTATTTCTCCCTTATTATAATACATACATAATTCATACGCATTATTATAATCACACAATTTAAAAATAACTATTCTCAGTCTACATAAATAAAATTGTTTTTCAGTAGATTTTTTCATTATGTATAATGTTTACGTATGTATAATCTGTGCTTGTTATTTTATTAATATTATTTCGTCTTTACTTATATTGTTTTTTTTGCAAATTATTCCTTTAATGTTAATTTGATTTCCTCTTTATGATTTAATTTATATATTGTATATCCAAATATTACTGCAGATTATAAAAAAAGGAGCAAAAAAAAGGAGCCGCCTTGTGGCCGAGTGGTTAGTGTAACGGATTCGTGAGTGAAGACTCCCGGGTTCGATTCACGGCACCGGAGTCACTTGGTAGATCTAGCTTAGCAAACTAGATCTTAAGTACTCATTGCTGTGTGGTGGCCTGGGAAACCATCTCTACTATATTCTCCCGTAAAGGCCAAGGTGGCCTGGCCAACCCCTTATAAAGGGACTCCCGTCAATGGGGAAGGCGTCACGATACCTTTTATTATAAAAAAATCGTATTAATAATTTAATTGATTTGTTTTGTATTTATGATTGTTTTCGGTATCCTGCTGTATTTTTTTTAAATTTAATAGGGTTCTTCTTCTAAAGGCACACTTACTTAATAATATAATCATTCTGTTCATTGAGCACGCGCCTTCTAGTTAATCAACTGACGAGTCAATAAAGCTGGAAGTCAGTTTATTGTTTTTACTTTATTGTTCACATGTGGGGTGAAGACAAGTTCCTCCCTAATCATTTAATACCAAGTGTCGATGACTCTTTTGACTATAAACATATTGTGTGTTCGTCTTTAAATATCCAAATGTATACTTATTTTAATTTTCAAATGCCTACCTGCAATAATTATGCCAATGTGCTTTGTCGAATTACATTAGAATGACCCGTTGATATTTATCGCCGTGTAGTTTCCCTACTACATTGGAATCGTCCTTCCAGCTACGCCTAATAAATATTCACCGTCGTCGTAGACATTGTCCTTTCAATCTACAAATTGAACTTGCCCAATCAATCCTATTTATATATCTATGCATACTACTGCCTTGCGCAAAAGCCTTCATAATCTATTCGGACACGCATCATATAATTCAATATCTTATGAATAAATGCATGTAGTCAATGTTGGTATTCTTTTATGCCTTAATATATATTCTTACGAACGAAATAGGGATTGATCCAACTCGAATTCACTTACCTAGATAGGAAATTGGGTCATCGTACGACGTTCTGCCTGGTTATTGCATGCTTTTCAAATGTACATATCTCGTTGAATATTGCGAATGTGTACTATTTATAAAATATACCTTAGAAGTGACATTTTCATCATTTCCATGTCACCATTATCGTATTTTTGCTGACTAATGTTTGTATTGTAAGTAACACCCCGACCAGTCCTATTCGATTTATTTTCGTTTTAATGGCCTTATTCATAAATTGAGAAATCGATATCCATACATGCAAATTATATCCTAAATATGATAGTTAAAATAAACTAAAGGGTGACCTTTGGTTTTCGGTTAAATTTGGCGTATTTTATGATGTTTTGAAAAAAAAGAAGTTTTTTATGTTTATCGTACAATGACGATGGCAGCCCTAATGGCGTGAAAAATTTAATATCCCCGTGCGAATTGCTCGTTTCCTAAGCGGATATTTCATATTGCGAAATCTTCATACCATTTGAGCATGATATTTGCTGTATATTTAAATTACGTTTATACATTAAATAAAACCTATGACGATTTTTACAGGACTCGGAGAAAAGGTACAGAGGACAAAAATTAGGATCATTGGAGCCTCACATATTTGCTTTGGCCGAAGCTGCATATTCATCACTGCAGGTATTTATTGTATCAAATAATTGTCTTATCAATTATTCAAATTCATTAATAAATAATATTTTGATTGCAGAATGATATGCGAAACCAATCAGTTGTCATATCAGGGGAAAGTGGGGCTGGAAAAACTGAGACAACAAAATTTATTTTACAATATTTGTGCTCTGCCACTGTCCATACGGGACACACTTTACCAGTTCACACCACATCATTGGCTTCAGCTTGGGTGGAACAACAGATTCTTGAAGCTAATACAGTACTCGAAGCTTTTGGTTAGAACATATTAATTGTTATCTATAATTAACCCTAATAATCCATCCTTAATTTATGGTTTATTTAATTGTAGGAAATGCAAAGACTGTTCGTAATGACAACTCATCGAGGTTTGGAAAGTTTATGCAAGTTTGTTTAGATTCTCGCGGAGCCATTGCCGGTTGTATTGTCCAAGATTATTTACTTGAACAGTCAAGAATCACATTCCAAGCTTCACAAGAACGAAATTATCATGTATTCTATTACTTGGCTGAAGGAGTTAAGGTAGTAACACTTAATAATTTTATGAAATAAATTTAATGTTATTTTATATTTGAAGAGTGATCCGGAGTTACAATCAGTTCTTAAACTTAAAGAAGCTGCATATTATGTATATTTAAAACAGTCCGGATGTTTAGGTGGAAGTGGAGCTCCACCTGGTATGTTTTACATATATCTAGTTAAAGATGCTTGATCAAAGTAATGTAAAATAATTTCGATAATTAGGTACAGGGTATGGCGGTGAAGCTGAACGACTTGAAGCACTCAGATTGGCATTCACAGTATTACAAGTTCAACCTCATATGAGCGAAGGCTTATTTAAAGTCTTAGCTGCGATTCTTTGGCTTGGAAATGTTGAATTTGAGGTATATTAGTTTGTTAGATTCTTCCTATTTTATTTTATCATGTTAGAAGTATAAATTATTTTTATTAAACATTTAAGGATGTTGACGGCGAACGATGTGCTTTGGTTGGAGGTGAAGAAGGCGAAGCAGTTGTTGCTGCAGCATCTTTATTGGGTCTTACTACTCAAAGAACTGCTCAAGTGTTACTTCAAAGACAAATAAATGTCAGAGGAAATATAACTGAAATACCATTAAGGCAACAAGAGGTACCTAATTAACCATAGTTCACAATTCCATTTACTTTATTTAATTTTTTAAATTACCTCTTATAACTTTTAGGCTAGAGAAAATCGACATGCAATGGCTAAAGCTTTATACTCGAGAGTTTTTGCTTGGTTGGTACAACATATTAATCGTTGTACTCGTCCTCCACCACCTGCAAATGTTCAATCGAGATTTTTAGGTGTTCTTGATATATTTGGATTTGAAAACTTTACAACAAATTCATTTGAGCAGCTCTGCATCAATTACACAAATGAAAAACTACATAAATTTTTTAATCATTATGTTTTTGCTCTTGAACAAGAAATTGTGAGTAGTGAGAATATTTAATTTAAAAAATATGAAAAAAATTAAAAAATATATTGAAAATATCCTTTTAGTATCGACAAGAAGGTATCATCTATTCTCATATTCAATTTACTGATAACACAGCATGCTTGGAACTTATTGAAAAACCACCAAGAAGTTTGCTTAAATTGCTTTCGGAACAATGCCACATGCCCAAGGTTTATTAAAATGTTTAAATCAATATTAGTTTTTAATTTTATTAGTAATAATTAATAATTATCTGTTTTTTATTAGGGTTCTGATGCAGCATATTTGACAAACGTTCATGGAGAGTTTTCAGAACATTTGTGTTTTGTCAAAGGTGAAGATAGAAGACGATGGGAATCTGAATTTGGAGTAAAGCATTATGCTGGGACTGTTACATATAGTGTCTCTGGATTTGTGGACAAAAATAGGGATACCCAGCAAGATGTATTCTTAGACCATCTTAGTAGATCTGATAATGCATTTGTTCAAGAACTTACCACATATCAGGTAATTTTATATATATTGTATTTGGTTATTTCTTTTGTTTTTGGTATCTGATGATGACATTTTTTATTAGGACAATGGCTACAGTGTAGCTGGATCCCCAAGACCAGGAAGCGCTGCTAGTATAAATAGTGTAGCAACTTCACCAGCTCCACCAACTCCCACTGCCAATACTTTATCTATTTCAACTAACCAAAGAGGAACTTCTAAAGGAAGGCCAACTGTTTGTGACACTTTTAGAGCTCAGCTTCAACAGCTTGTTGATGTACTTCAAGCAACTAATCCATGGTTTGTTTAAAATAAATAACCACATATGTATTTATTTTATCAAGTTATTTAAAAGTTTTGAATAAATTTATAATTTTTTTTAGGTATGTTCGCTGTATTAAACCAAATACAGATAAAGCCCCCCGAAGCTACAGCACAGATCTTGTTCTTTCACAACTAAGATATTTAGGAATGTTGGATATTGTAAGAATCAGAAGAGAAGGTTTTCCTGCTCATTTAACAGCTACAGAAGCTTTACAGAGATATAGATGTTTGTTAACCCCTTTAAGTAGGAAGACCACCGTGTCTATGGCTATCAACGACGCTGTTAGGTAAATAAACAATTTATTATTTCACCAAAAATTTGTTTAATTTAATTTTTAATGTACTTAATAATATTTTTTATTCCAGTTTGATTATGAATGAAATGGGTATAGAAGACGGGCAATGGCAATCGGGTCGCACAAAAATATTTTTACGTAACGGTGCACATGCAACTTTAGAGGAGCGTAGAACTCATATATTAGCAAGGAAAGCATTGCAAATACAAACAGTAAGTAGATTTACATACTTCTTCTAAAAATTCTAAATTATTATTATATTTGTGATTTTAATTACTATTAATTAGTGGTGGCGAGGAGTTGTTCAAAGAAAGTGGTATTTAAAACGAAGGATAGCAGTTCTACGGCTCCAAGCAGCTTTACGTGGTTGGAGAGCAAGAGCTGCTTTCTTACGATTGCGTCGTGCTACACTTGTGCTCCAAAGTCATTTGAGAGGGGCCTTTGGAAGAGAGGTTGCTGCTGCTCTACGAGAAATGAGAAGAGTTGATGAAGAAATGCGAAGACGAGAATTGGAAGCCCAGCTTGCGTATGATTATTATTTAGTCACTAAAATGTTTTCATTTTATATGGAATAAAACAAAATTAATTATTTAAATAGCGCTGAAGCTGCAGCCGAAGAAGGTGCTAAAAAAGACAAAGATGTTAAATCTACAGAAGAAATACGAACAGGAGCTTCTGTAGATCTTGATAATCTATTTGCATTTTTGGCCGATGTCTCTAATGGAAGTAAAATGCCAGGAACTGTAACTGCAAATCAAACAATTGAAGAAATTGGCAATCATATGGATCAGCTTGTTGGTGATCTTGATGAAGAAGTAAGTACTAATATATAATGGTGGTTTAAAAAATACTGTTTTTGTTACTTTATCTTATTTTTTAGTTGGAGAACGTCTTACAAGCTGAAATGCGTAGCTTGGCTTTGCAACGGGCAGCAATACCTCCGGCCCCACAAGAACCACCTCCTCCTCCTCCATCTTCACTGCCACTGACAGGTTAGTTATTTATATTTTTATACCGTGAAGTTAATTCAAAATACACTTTCAACAATTATGTTTTTACTTTACAGAAACTACTTCCAATGGATTACCAAAACCTGTAAAGAAAGTTAATGGTGTTGAACCAATATATGAATCGGTAATTCCTCGTATTGACAACACACTTCCATTACCTCCTTCTCCTCCACCTCCTCCTCTGCCTATGTTGTCACCTTCACCGCCACCTCCACCAATTCAACCTTCTCAACCTCCTCCCCCCCCTGTCTTATCTCCTCCTTGTCCATCACCTCCTCCTCCGCCCGTGATGTTCCAACCGCAACCTACTCCCCCACCACAACAACAAAATTCACCTCCTGTACAAAATCATTTACCTCCCCTACCCCAACAACAACATACTGATCTTCAAGCACAAAATCAAAATATTCATCAAATACATGCACAACAACAACAACAGCAGCAGCAACAACTTAGCCTAAGTCAAAATCAACAAATTGTGTAAGCAAAATATATTTATACACTAAATGTTATCACATATACACATGAATTCAATTTGAATATTTAATTTAAAGGCCACCAGAACAACCTATGATAAATGGACATGCAGAGCAACAAGTGACAGGATCTCCCGAACCACAGGTTTTTATCAAAGAAACAAAACATATGTATGTCCAAATCGTATTTCATTTTTTTTAATATAGCGTGCAAATGCAAATGGGATTGTCTGTGGAGAAAGAACCACAAGAAGAAGAGTTCGTGTGGAAAGAAGATTGCAAGAACGCATGGAACCTCCGGTGCCAGTCCCACCTGATGAACTACATCATGATATTATGGAGTTTGCTGAATCTCATTTCAATCAACACCCGAGGTCACCTGAAGGTATGCTGTCAATATTGAATTGTATAGTAATATTCAGTGATTTAAATTAATATATTTTTTTAAGGTACCATAATGGCTACACTAACCAGGAAAAATAGATCCAAATCAATCGAAATGATTCCAAAACATGAAATGATAATATATTACAAGGGAAATACTATTCCTACATCTCACATACATATGCAAGATCCAGATAATGTCACAATAGCATGCAATATTTTCAGAGTAAGTTAAAAACTTAATGTATTTACTATTTATGAAATTACATCAATAAACATATTTAAAATTTAGGAACTCTGCAAATATATGAGAGGAGAAATGAATGCAGATAGGGAAACCCAAGTTATTCAAAATATTGTCAGACACGGTATTGAAAGAGAAGAACTTCGTGATGAAATTATCATTCAGTGCATGAGACAGGTATATTAATATTTAAAATATAATTCTTGAATGTCATAAACTATCATTTTAAAAATTGGTGTTTAGGTATCTAACTGTCCTAACTCTGAATGGTGTGAACGGGTTTGGCTCGTATTATGTCTAACGGCCGTAGCTTGGCAGCCATCAAGATCTCTCCACAGATATTATGTCAGTTTTCTAAGAGGTCAAGTAGCCCTGGCTTCAGCAAATAGTACACCTAATGGTGGAAACGGTAACCCTGATGGACCACCTCGTCGAGCACAATTAGCTCAGTGGTGTCTCGATAATTGCAGACCAGCTGCTGCTCAGCCGAGAAAGCATCCACCCAGTACTGTAGAAATTGCGGTAAGTTTACTGATTCCATCACATTTATTTTGTTGAAGAGTTCTATAGTTCGATAGGTAGTGATAAATTCTGAATAAATAAGGAAAGGTGTTCTGTTCGAAAATAAATAGGTTGAATGGCTTCTTGGTATTCTAATACCTTGTCATATGAATTTCTTATATTTCATTGATTGCATAAACGGATCGAGTCAGCGGTAACTATCGAATTTTTTAAATTGAAAATATTTCAACGGATAACGATATTGATAAATGTATGTGGTAGTTGGCAACACCGATGTCATTTCCGCCGATGACAGCCGGCGTTTTCTGTTGGGAGTTTTTGTTGTCTGTAGTTTAGTGAGTTGAGATTTGAGAGTGACAGTTAACAGCAGTAAGAGAAAACAGTACACGGAGACCAGACGAGATGAACGAAGCAAGGAGCGGTCAGGGCAACTGTGGCGCCTGTAACAAGGCCGTTGAGGAACCTTACATAGTTTGCATGGAGTGTGACCAATCAGAGCCACAACTGGTCATCTGCCCGGAGTGCTTCAGCAAGGGCGTCAGCTTCGGCCAGCATGACAGCGACCACCGCTACTGTGTCGTGCACAATGACTTCCCTGTCTTTGAGAGAACTGACTGGACGGCCAAGCAGGACCACGCCTTGTTACTGGCGCTTGAGGAACATGGCTTTGGGAACTGGTCTGAGGTGGCCAAGAGAGTGCACGGCCGGGACCAGAACCAGTGTCGGGACCACTACACCAAGTACTACCTGGACAGCGAGGCCGAGGATGAGTTGAGGATGCTGCTGCATGAAGGAGTCATGGACAGCGCCATGAAGCCTCAGCTGCAGCCACACCTGCACCGGGACGCCGAGAGTCTAGAGCCTCCACGCTTTAACACAGACACTAAAAACTTTTCATCGCTCTCCGGGTACAATGCTTACCGTTCAGAATTTCAATTCAACTTTCAATGCAACTCCGAGGATATGCTGTCTTTAGAGCCACCGGCCACTGGATGTGGAGATAGTGCTCAACTGTCTAGGAATTTACAATGTGCTACTGTCATCGCCTACAATCACAGACTACTGCGAAGACAGGAAATATACAGAATGATCAGTGAACACGGCTTAATTTCATTGGTCAGTTTCAACAGGTGGTTGAGAGAATATGAAGAAGCATTAGGCAAGACGGTTTGCGAAAGACTCTGCAAGTTTATGCAAATTGTCCGCGCTGATGATTTCAAAGTACTGATGGAAAGTTTGTCATTGGAGAGAAAATTGCGCTTACGATTACATTACTTGAATGATATGAGAAAATTGGGTATAAAAACATTCAAAGGTGTAGAGATCTATGAGAAAATGAAAACGAATCGTGAAAAATCTGCTAAATCCATCAGAGATTTTCTGAAATTGCCCCAGTCCAATTGGAAAAGTATCGATCCAAACAATCCTGTATATTACACTGATTCAAAAGAACGTGCATTCAAACCTCCACACAGAAGACAATACGCTCCACTTGAAATATTTGGACTTCCCCTTTATGAAAATCTAAATGATGAAGAAAAAAATCTTTGTTCAGTGGCACGTTTTACACCGGAGAGCTTTTTTAAATATAAAACTATGCTCGTAAACGAAAGTGAAAAAAATGGAAGTCTACGTTTAGCAGATGCTAGAAAACTTGTCAAAATAGATGTTAATAAAACTCGTAAACTCTACGATTATTTAGTCGATAGAAAACTTATTGTGCCAGCTAAATAAATATTCATCTCAAACATTTATTTTTAAAAAGATAAAAATGATTAATAATGTGAGTGTGTCCTCCTTTTTTATTTAAGATTATCACAAATGTTATTTATCAATAATTCTCTATTCCAGGCTATGAGACGGTTGGGTACTATAGTTTGTCGATTTTTCTTTTTGGATGGAAGAACAAAAGCAATTGATGTGCATCCGACAGATACAGCGGCCGCTGCTGGAGCTAGATTAGCCGATAAGTTAAGTTTGAGACAAAGGGATGGTTGGGCAGTTTACCAAAATAGAGGGAATATTGAAGAACATGTCAAAGGTCATCACTTTCTGTATGATGTTATTGCTAGTTGGGAAATGTATGTTTTTTTTTATATTGGAACATTTATTTAATATCTGATTCACATAGTTTCTTATATATATTTTCTTTCATTCAGGAATCAATGCGCAATGGCTACACAAGGAGGTTTTCCTACAGTTGCTCGTGGGACTTCTGGTGGTTCTGCAGAAAACAGATTTGTTTTCAAACGTAGGTTATTCAGAGGCCCTCGTGCACTATCCCAAGATCCTGTAGAAGTCGCTCTATTATATGCTCAAGCTGTACACAGTGTTGTTAAGGTATTTTTTTTTTTAAATATATTTTTAAATTTGTTTCTATTCAATCTTATTGTTTATAGTGTGACGAGTTTCCTGTCAGTGAAAAAGTGGCATTACAACTCGCAGGTCTTCAGGCTCAAGTTTCTCTCGGAGAACCTACAGCCAATCCTTCTGCTACTCACACTGCTGCCTATTATGAACCCCATTTATACTTACCTCCAAGAGTTGCCAAACTTAGACCACATCAACATTGGGTATGTTATTGTTATTCATACAATTTATTCTTAATATTTTTAATTGATATACATGTTTATTTCAGGTAAGTGTTATTGCAGCTGCTCATCGTCAGTATGGAGCAGGTAGAAGTGAGCTTACAGCTAAAGTTTTATACCTTACTTGTGTAATGCAATATCCTCTGTATGGAACTACTTTATTCCCCGTCACTTACCGCACCCACTGGCAACACGGTTAGTATAAAATACTTATATTTTTTAATCAAGATCAATTTACATATTTTTTCAAATCATCAGGTCCATCTGTTTTACTCGGGGTCAATTGTGATGGTTTGGTCTTGGTAAGACCTGAAGATAAACAGGTCATGGCAGAACACAGATATCAAGATATCGAGTCATTAATGGTGGACCCATCAGATTGTTTTCTGACAATTACTCTGAATCAAGCAGCCATGCACAACAATCAAAGATGTCTTGTTGTTGAAACTGAACAAAAAGTAGAGATTGCAGAATTGATGGTATCATATCGTCCTACCCTTGGGTCTTGGTTGCGCGAAGAAGACGGCGGAGTGCCCGGTCCCAATAGAGGCGGAGCTCCAGCTGCAGAAAGAGCTAGGTTGAATGCTGCTCTAGCTGCAGCTAGAAGACAAATAATTGATGCCGGTCTTTTAAAACGTCCTCACGATCCAGCTGCATCTTTCCTACGAAATACATTAAGAAGATTAAGCAAACATCGAATCGATAAAGGGAAAGGAGAACAAGGAAATGCAGGGGGAAATGATAATTCTAACATGGAAAATTCAGTAGGCTCTGGTGAGACTTATAAAGGTTTCCCCGGAGGCTGGTGGTCATTCTGTCGTGTGCCAATAACGCATTCTTTAACGAGACTTCCTGAGGGAGAAGAAACTACAGCTATTCAAATGTTTGGTAGTATTTTAGCCTGGGCAGGACTTGCCACTCCGGCCCCTAGTAATGGTAATCAGCAAACCACTGAAAATGGTGGAGGTGCTGATGAACATGTAGCCATTGCTCAAGGGCTGTTAGAAAAATGTCTGAGAAATGAAGGTCTTTTGGCAGAACTGTATGTACAACTTATTAAACAAGTAAGTTAAATTAATGCATCATATTATTCATATTTTATTTCTTCTATTAAAACCATATTTAAAATTTTAGACAACTGATCATCCAGAACCAGGTAGTAGATCAGCCCTTAGATTATGGGCATTGGTTTGTGTGTGCGGAGCTGTTGCTTTACCAACTGCTCGACCCCTACGCCGCTTACTCTTAGCTCATTTGAGAGCTCGGGCTGCAGATAGACATTCTCATCAAGCCAAATATGCCAAATTCGCTGAAAAGGTTACTTACTATCACATAACATTTAATGGATGACAGGAAGAGATATTAATATAACCTTGTTTAATTATAGGCTGTGTTACGCACAGCAGCTGGAAGAAGACGCCAGTGGGCACCGAGTCGTGCTGAAGTACTTTGTTCAGCTGCCCGTCGCCCTTTACACACTCGAGTTCATCTTCCGGACGGACACTTCCATTCACTTCAATTTCATCCTGCAGCCACCGCGCGAGATTTAGTTGCTATGCTTGCTGATAAAATAGGATTAAGTCAAACAGCAACAGGTTTGTTTGATTCATAATTATTTTTTTATATATTTATCGATTTTTCTCTATTATCATATTCCTATTTTAGGTTTTGCTATTTATGAAGTTTGTGGTGGTGGTGAACGAAGTGTACGATTCGGAGAACGAATCGCCGATGTTCTTGCACGATGGGAAAGAACCCCGCGTCGTGCTCCACAATTATTACTACTACGGAAACATCTATTTTTACCACCTCCTCTTGCATCTCCACCCTGTCCTGCTGAACTTCATTTATTATACCATCAACTTTTACATCAGTTGAGAGCCGATCGGTTGCCTGTATCTCCAAATGAAGCTGTACGTATTATTATAGTCATTTTAATATACTTATACATTTTTAATACATTTTATTTGTAATAGGTTATGATGGTCGCTTTGCAAGCACAAGTAGCAAGCGGTGATGCTATGGAGAGTGACGATACTAACTCTTCAGCTTGGGAATCTCTTTACACCGAAGTGGCCAACAGAACTTTACCTAATCGTCTAGCTGCTGGCTTATCCACAATGGCCGTTCGGCAACATCATTTAGCTTTACGTGGCACTACTGCAGCACATGCTAGACAATCTATGCTTAATCTGCTTCAATCTTGGCCCCTTCACGCTTCTACCATATTTGATGTTATGGTAAGTTTTAATAATAATTGCGAGTGTTTTCATATTTACTTATTTTTCAATTGAAATTGTAGCAATCATTTACTTCCAATTGGCCAAGAACATTGTGGTTGGCAGTCGGCGCTAGAGGCCTACAATTGTTAAGACCCCGAGCTCGGTTACCTCTGTGTTGTTATGAATATGATAATCTTCTCAGCCATTCGCCGGCGCCAGATTGTCTTCTCCTTGTAACAGCCGCTGGATCGAAACACAGTAAAGTGATCCTCACAACCCAACAGGTTTGTCTATTTGTTCTATTATTGATTTAATGTTCCATCTTTAAGGATAAATTGTAATGTTCTTTTTTATTTTACAATAGTTGTAAAAATTATATGTTACGGGTGGGGAAAAGTCCCGCTACGATTTTTGCCGTCTTGGTTATGTGACGCTCAAATCATTTTTATTTTAAGCATTGTCTTGTGTAGACACCCCAACTTTATAATGGGTAAATAAATATATGCCACAAGAAGAAGCAGAAATAGTGACAATATTTATTTACAATGTTATAGGCAATTCAAAATGGTAGCAGGACTTTTGCCCCACCGGTTATATTGCCCATTATTTATCCTACTGAAATTAGTTATACATAAATAAATGTAATTAAAATCCTTGTAATGGTTTCATATATTTCTTACAGGCGTTCCAGATATCAACATTGATTCAAGAATATGTAGAAGCTCTTAGTCCCCCAGCGACTTCACCACCACCCCGCCCCATGAGCGTCGTTCAACCATCCAACCAAGCGGCATCCTAAATCACAATATACCAATCAATACTTCTACAGTTTAGCTTACCATTACCCTCATTACCTACCATTTGGCATCATTTGTAAATAATGTGATGATTTAAAAATCTAGTCTTTGAAAAATTAATCTTCATAGAATGAATTTTTGCCAAAATTTGCAAAACAATATTGACAGACCTAATTATAGTTAATCAATTTATTTAGGTTGTGAGAGAATGTTTATGGTTGATAGTTGTTTGCATGCGAATGAGAGAATTTATATACATTTATGAAAGATAGTTTATTTATACATTAATAGCCTCTAATGTTGTAATTATTAACAATTACCAACTAAATAATATATCCATCGCTTTTAATCAAATCTGTATTCGTTAGCAATATGTTATCGAGGAACTGTCGTTGATTTTTTAAATTATATCATGAAACTGTATTACCAAATTTATAATCTGCTTGAATCAATCACTTTGAATTTATGATAAATCTCTCAGATCCTCCACTTGTTAATCTCAAACTATAGCTTTCATATCTCATTATTCAATGTGCATTGACAATGTTAGAAAATTTTACTGCCTCCCATGAAATTACATAAATATGTATTAAGTAACTATGCCAAACGGTATTCATCGTGCTAATGGCCTATTTTACCGAATTTAAGTAATAATTTAATCATTCTGCCAATCGATGGACTAATTTAAAAACGAACTCATTTTTAATCTACCCAATACACCAATGGACTGCCAAAATATTACATACGAATAAAAGCACAAATATACTGTTTTTTTTTAGTATTTTTATTTTTGAAAATTGTGATTTTTAAAACCAAATGAGCTCATCTGTATTATGATTTATTTTTAGTGCCTCCTAGTCAAAATGGCCATTTCTTAGACGGTAATCTAAACTCTGATGGCTATTGACAACCTTAGAACAAAATTATTGAATATACATTAATTATAAGAAAATATATATTCATATGTTAAGTGCTAAATCGATCTTTATACATTGTATTTATCAAAGCATAAGTTTTCCGATTTATAATCTACTCGATTGTACTTATTTTACAAAATACGTATTTGTATTATCAATTTGAACTGATGAAAAGGGTTGAACTTTTTTTTTTAACTGCATTTATTACTTTTTACATGATATTCAACATTTGTATTAAAATGCTGTGTAAAATAAATTACCATATACAATATTTGCAGTTTTTTTTTTAATATTTATATAAATATAATCATGACACAGATTAACACCAGGTAGTTTTTCTTTTATACATTTGGAATACTTTTACTAAATAAATAGCATTGGTTAGCAGTTGACTTGTCCCAAGAAGTCATCCATAAGTGTGGCAATAGCAAACTGTAATATTTGAGTATATTTAAAAAATGTTCATATATTGTTAATTGATTTAATAGAACTTACAATTCCAGCGGCGTCGACTCTTGTACCCACTATTTTTAATCGTATTTCATCTTCGGCCTGGATTAAAATATCCTCTATTACTGTCGCATAACACGGGTGGTTTTGATTAGGTGAGAACTGCATATCTGCTGGGATCGACTAAAATAATTCATTGACTTTAGTCAAAACTCTATATTGGTGTAAAAAAAAATGTTTGTGCTTACATGATGTGATATAAAACATGAGAGGGGTCCTATTTCGGCAAACATTCCAACCTAATAAAATAAAATTTATCATTGAAAAACTATTAAAATAAATAACTAAGAAATATAATTGTATACTTTGTTGACTTGTGTGACGACGGCATCAAGTACTTCTCCTTTGAACGGTCTGAATACGATCGCTTTGTATTTAACAGGATAAACGACGAATCCCTGGCCAGGTTGAATCAAACCGGCTCCTATGTTATCTATCGTTGTGACAGCTATGACAAAACCATACCTAGAAAGGGTAATCATTAGACTAGAACTAAATAATTTTTTTTTCAAATATACTTACTTTCCTGTGCAAGTTCCTTCGACTTCGGAATATAATTTTTGTTTGACCGTGTCTAAAAGTTGAATACCAAAGTATTTGGGATGTAATAAAATTTCATGCTCTAAGGATATCTGGAATAATACATTTGAATTTAAAAAAATAACTAAAATTTTAGGGGTTTCTTTCATTTTCATATGCATTTTTTGACTGTAATAATAAAGGCGTTATCTGAAATAAGGACTTACGTGATAAAACATTTTAATAATGTAGTGAATTAAAAAAAAACAATCTATTTCCTTCGAGAGCGTTGATTCAAGCACACGAAGACGCTGACATATAGTTCAGTGTTGCCCGCTAATATTGTTGTGCCGGTTTTATTATATTTATTATGTTGAATTGAAGTGGCATTTGAAATTGATTCTGCCGAAGATTATTCTGTGATAAAATTTTAAAATGTATTTTTTAATGATTTTATTTTCAATTTATAGTATATTTATAGTATATTTTGACAATGCAATTTTTCCCATTATTTTTTATACATACCTAGATGAATAGCTTATGTTTTGTGTTTGTTTTTATACATTTTTACATTTAGCGTCTTGTGTAATTTTAAATTATTTCAGTGTACTCCTTGGCAATTGATTACTTTTGGTCAAACGTCAAATTCAGTGTTTACGAGTCGATAGGATTTATGGATGAAAATGGAAAATCCTCCTATCAAGAAGACTATTCTAATTCATGGAAAACAAATCCGGTCTCTCATAGATGGGTGCAAGGTTATTTTAGTTTATATTTATAATTGTCAATTATTGATTTGATTATTTATCTTTTTTTACCTTATATTCAAGTATATTGGGATATTTTTTTTTATATTTTCCAGGTTCATTTTCATTTTCAAACAAGAATAGCAAATGAAAATACTTTGGTCGATGACAGTCGTAAAATAGGGAAGAAAGAACCCATGACAATAGTACTAGGGAAGAAGTTCAAATTAGAGATATGGGAAATCATGGTGAAGTATATGGCTGTAGGAGAAGTAGCTAAGTTTACTGTTGACAAAACTGTATGAATCTAATACAAGTAATATCTTTTTACGGAAGAATTACAACTAACAGAACATTTACTTTAGCTTGTTATCCAATATCCTTTTGTATCTAAAACTCTGCGGGATTTGGGTAAACATGCTTGCGAAAGAAGAACACATTTTTGCAGTATGACCTTGCAAAATGAAGGAATCGGCTATAAAGATTTAAATCAACTCATTTCTCAACCTTGCGATCTTGAATTTACAATCGGTAATTATTTAAAAAAATCCGTTTATTAGATTCAATTGATAAATATCTGCCTTTTTTATAGAAATGTTGAAAGTGGAATTTCCTGATGAGTATGAAAAAGACTCTTGGCAGTTAAATGATGTTGAAAAGCTCCAAAATGTACCTTTGTTGAAAGAGAAAGGCAATGAATTATTTAAAAAGAAGTGCTACAAAGAAGCAGCCACTCAATATCACAATGCCATCGTATATTTAGAACAGCTTCTGTTGAAGTAATAATTTTTCAGTGAATTTACACATTTTATTGATTTATTTATTGTTATTGTGATAATGTCTATAGAGAAAAACCCCGTGATGAAGAATGGAATGAATTGAATAAATTAAAACTTCCTCTACTGTTGAATTATTCACAGTGTAAATTGATTGAAGGTGATTTTTATGAAGTTATCAAACATTGTTCCACCGTTTTGACTTCTGACCCTGGTTTGTTTACATATACATATTATACACATTGTTTATAAGATAAGATGACGATTAAAATATTGGTTTTGATATGAAAATGTGTGTCTTACAGATAATGTGAAAGCTTTGTTTAGAAGAGGTAAAGCTCACATCGCTGCATGGAATCCCAATGAAGCAGCCAAAGATTTTACTAGAGTGAAAGAGTTGGATCCATCACTTACCAAAGTTGTCGATAAGGAGCTCAAAACACTTGATGAATTACATAAGGAACGAGATGCAGCTGATAAAAAAAAACTAAAAAATATGTTCAACTAACATTCATCCAATGTTTCTTATAGATTTGTCCGATTAAATTACTTTACTCAGTTCGACTCACGATTTATCTTTATAGTGTCATGGTTGAATTTTTTTCATTGATGTTAATTGGAAGAATCTGTGTTAGTGATGGGTTAACCATTTAATGTTCTTTATTATTTCTCTTTGCTCAATAAATCTTTTTACAGAGTTTACCAATTTATGATTTTTGATAACAATTAATTTGCTGGTCAATTTATTTGAAAAATTAATTTTAATAATTTTTTTTTTCATTTTATATTTTTTTTATCGTTTTCCAAATGTATAATTATTACTTTCCATTAGTGAATAATGTTAATTAATATAATAATATGTAATTGCTGGATCAATTGTGACTGCACAAAATCAGAATAGGTAGTAATCATTTCTCTTTCTTTATTAATTATGATGTTTTATGATAAGTATGCAATTTTAAATTGATTACTATCAAGCGATTTTTCCAATACATACTTATGTTTTTTATATTTGTAAAGTAATATGTAATAAATAAATATGTTGTGTGGTGCAAATAAAAATTGTTTTATCTTTTTTCAATTAAAACAAGCGTTTTTCATAAATTTTACTTTTATTAAACATATTTATATACATTTGAAACAAAATTGACTTAGTCATCAACGATTATATTTTTTTTAATAAATGTTCAAGTTCAATGTTTTGTCTTTAGAGTTATTTTATAAATAACTGATGGTTGAAGTTTCAGTCTTAAATTAAATATAACATCAATATAATAAACATTTTTCATACATCGTTAATATATTCAGCTTAAATGTTTTATTGTTATGTGTGTAAATGAAATCATAAATTGTTCATTCGTAATGATAAGTTATGGATAATAAATATTGACACATTTATCTATTCAATAATAGACATATTTTTTTACAATCTATGAAGCGAGTGTAATCATCCAGACTTACCTGTTACTTTTTGATGAAAATATTAATAGAAACTGGGAAATGTGTTACACCAAAGGAAGATTTCAGTACAGTCATTTTAAAAAATTTCAAGTATAAAAAGATTTATATTTAATTATTTGGCAGTTAAAAAAAATCACTTACAGGTAACATTGACTATTGATATTTATATAATCATCATACTTGTTCTTCTGATTGTACCTATTAATTTTTTAATTACTATTAGGTTAACTATGAGATGATGAACCCTGGTGAATATGGAGAGATCTATCTCCATAGTGACGTGGTGTACGAGCTCTATCTGGAGGTGGAGACAATTCATTTGATTCTGTACTTGATTCTCGTTGATACAAGTCTATAACCATGAAGTTAGGTATTATTTTAGATATTTAAAGTATCCAAATTGTTATTTACCCTGTTGTGGAATGGGCACACAGTAAGATGGTCCTGAGCATTGCCTTGTTCGACCTCGCATTCTTAATGGTTGAAGTTCACAGCCATTGTCAATTTTATCTTCATCTGTATCAATATAGGATTTTATTAAAAAATAAATTATTGAACTAATTTCAATAAAATACCATTTGTGTTGAGCCTGTGTGATTTTGGGGTGAAATGTCGTTTGCAAGGAGCTTGCATTGGTAAAGCATCATTTTCAATATGTCCAAATGTCCTAAATTGTAATGTGTGATCTAAAGTCGATGCCGCAACAGGTCTGTTAGGTCCACCCACTTGAAATGTGGCATAAGGACTTATTTCATACATTTCTGAGGAAAACAAGTTATACAAATTAACTTAACTATTAGATTAATTACCGAGTTTATAAATACCTGAGGATTCTCTTCTCATTTTTTCAGAATGTCCTTTGATTGGAGATGTTGAGTAGTCATGTTGACAATTTCTCATATTCTGTTGCTCGGCACAGATTGTTTTTTCATCGCTCGCTTGTGACTGACTTCTTTGCCTATCTCCGTAAATTGATTGATTATTACAGTTGCATAAAACACTGAAAATGAAACAAAAATTACACTGAATTGTGAAAAATGTGAAATTTTTCACAATTCAGTGAAGTCTATTATATTACTTTCGTTTTTTGATTAGTATATAAATGACCGATAAAGTTGAAATTGCAGCTACTGTAGCAAAAATTATAGAAATCAAGTTGAAAATATTATCTTCTGCTCCGTCAATATCATGAGGCTGAATAGGTTCCATTGGATAGTAAGAAGGAGGAGAGATTAATGCTGAAATCAAACAATAATTAATACGAATTTCACACACTACAAATGAGAAATCTAATGTAATCAATTAATTACCTCCAGTAAGTGTTGTTGTTGCAGCTTTGATTGTTGCACTGCTTCTTCCTGCATGATTTTCTGCAGTTATTCTAATTTCATACCAAGTAGCGGGAGATAAATCTGTAAGTATTAATGGTGAAGGGCTTCCTCCTATTGCCCTCCAGCCTCCAGACCCACCTCTTCTCCATTCAGCTGTTAATGATAATAGAGGGCAGTTTCCCAAGTCAGTGAACGAGCGACGGGCGTCTAATATTATCGTTGATGCGTTGCTCCATAAGAGATCTTCCCAATCATCTGGTAATTTCGGTGCTGAAATAAGTTTGGTATTTTATTTTAAAGACAAAAATGATCAACAGAATTTAAAAAAAATTACCTTCTCCTTTAGTACTGACTATTGTTGGAGAACTATAAACTCCTTTTCCTACTTTATTGAATGCTGCAATTTGAAAAGTGTACTTGGAACCACATTTCAAACCTCCAACATTGTAGGAAGTTACTTCAGCGGTCAACTCAACAGTCTGAGTAATTTCATCTGCTCTTTTATAAATAAGCGTGTAACCTATAAGAAGATTGTTAATGTGGATTTTATTGTTTTGTATAAGGTCGGTGATGTTTTTTTTTTAAGTTAATATTTACCCAAAATACCAGTTCCTCCATCCTTTGACGGCCTCCACTGAACCTGAGCACTGTGAGCAGTAGTGTATAATATTTCCAACGATGGAGATTCTGGTGGCATAAGGCATACTACAGTATAAACTATTTCATCGTTACCAAATAGATTTTTGGCCGAACAAGTGTAGTTTCCACTGACTGCTTGATCAACATCTAAGATAAATTATTCATTTTTATTTTATTATAAATAATTCAATAACAAATATATTAATCTTACTATGAATTAAAAGATTGCCTTCAGCTGTGACTTTGTATAAATTACTATGTGTGATTGCTTTGCTAGATTTCAGCCATCGGGCTCTTGGTGTTGGATTTCCTACAGCCATGCAACCTAATAGAAGTGATCTTCCAACACTTCCACGAACCATTAGTCCAAAAGAGGCAATTTTAGCGGGCGCTAACATGTAATAAAATCAGTTATTATGTAAAAGATTATTGATGAATTTACATATTTAAGTAAAAACCTCTGGAAGTTGTGGTTTGAGTAACTAAATTTGTGGCTTCTCCTTCTCCTGCTCCTGTGTTAGCGGTCAACCAGAATTCATATCGACCCTTTTCCACCAATCTCCTAACTTCGGTGGCTCCTCCAAGACCAATCGTAGCTACGTTATATATATCTCCTGTATTAATGAGCTGAGTAGTAGGTTGGCCAATTCTTTAAAGTATTAAATTTTTTAAATAAGTATGTGAAGAAAAGACACCACTTAAAAAAATATATTTTTCGCTCACTTTCCAGCTTCTCTATAATACAGTGTATAAAATAAAATCTTTCCATTTGGCTTATTTGGTGGCAGCCAACTTATTAATATAGAATTGGCAGTAAGTGATAAAGCTTTAATGTCAGCTGGCGGTCCTGGGACTAAAAACAAGTTTATTTATTAAATATATAAAGAGTAAGTCTTTTTATATAATTATTTACCATCTTCTTCTGTAATACAATAAATTGCTGTACTCATGATTCCATCTCCTGCAGTTGTATAAGCTAGAACTTGTATGGAATAATTTGTAGATTTAAGAAGGGCGTGAAGGTAAGTTTCACTGCTACTAGTTCTTTTAACTTCAGATCCTGATACAACATCGCTTGCTGTAATCAGGTATATATTATAGAGATATCAGTAATATTAAATGTATATTTAATTATTAAAATCATGCAAACCGTAAACATCTGTGATTGGCTTGTAGATTATTTTATAGCCTAGTAATACTCCGCCATGATGTGGACGGGGAGGAGGAACCCATTCAATTTTTAAGCTTTGAGATGAAAGTGAACCACATCTTACAGATTGGGGTGGAGCTGTTGGAACTAAAATAGCAATATAATATATCAGTTAACACTTCAATATGATTTATAAATATTTATCAATACCTCCTTCTCTAGTGAGTGCAACAATAGGTATACTTGGGGGCCCAGCCGATGCTCTGTTAAATGCTTTTACTGTGACTTTATACCTAGTGAACTGTCTTAATCCAGTTATAGTGAATCGATTGGCATTGGCTCCTTTCACTGTGGCAAATTTTGGGGTAGAAGATATCAAAGAATTACCCATTTCATTTTCAGTAGATTCTACCCAGTTTATCATATATCCAACCAAAGGACCATTCCATGAAGATCTAACTGGAGCCTTAATTTATTTTCGATTAATAAAAAATAAAAGTACATATTCTGTTGATTTTTCTTAGTAAAATAATTACCATCCAAGAAACGGTGAGTTCACCCGCTTCTCCAGCTTGGACGAGAACATTTTCCGGAGGCTCTGTCGGTGCTTTATATAAAAGAATATGTCAAGTTCAGAGTATACCTTTTTATATAAATAAATTAGTTACCTTCTTCTTGAGTTTTAGCAACAATACTGTCTGTAAATGAACTACTTTCAATTTGGTTCACTGCTAACATTCTCATAGAGTATGTTGTATCTGGCATCAATCCACTGACAATACCTTGTTCTAATGAATCTCCAGTAATACTGAAAATGCAATCAGATGTTGTAAAATGGTTATTATTTGTATATGACTTTTAATGAATTTACCTTGAATGTGGACCGTTCGTGGCAATTGTGAGATTGACAATATTGGCATTATCCCATACTTCAGCACTTGATGATCCTAGAGGTTGATATTGTACCAAATAACCCAACACTGGACTATTACCATCAAATGGTCTTTTCCATGCTAATTTAACTGATCTGCTAGACACTTCCATTACTTCAAGATGAGACGGAGGATCAGGTCTTTCTATAAGTGCAACATATTGAAATTATTTTCAGTGCATTTCATTTTATAGTAATATAATGATTTAATTTCTAACCTTGGACAGCAAGATGGATGAAATGTTCACTTCTACCATATGCATTACTGGCTTGACATCTATACAAACCAGAATCTTGCCTGTCCGCCCTTTCAATGCTCAATTGAGATTTTAAGCCTTTATCCTTTTTCAGCTCGGATAAACTTATTCTAAAATGTCATTTGATATAACTTTTATATACAGTGTTGTTAGATGAACTTACCTGTAGTTATTAGTATCAATAGGATTGGCATTATGAGTCCAAATATTATGGATTGGATTATCACCAAGAACATCACACACTAGAGTGATAGGATCATTTCTTCTCGTTGTAATGTTTTGCGATGCTATTTCAAACCTAGCTGGCTCTAAAAACATTATAAATGAATTAATTAATTACGTATATTCAATTACCAAATAAATCTGAATTTAATTTTACCATTAACACTAATCAAAATGCTCTTGTGTAATGTTGCACCGACACCATTCTCAGCAGTACATCTGTAATTTCCTTCATCTTGTGAGGAAACTGAATTGATAAGTAATGAGCCATTATTAAACACCAGCAAATGTCCACTAATTGGTGATATTGGGTCAAAATCATCATTGGCACGATCTATGATTGATTAATTATTTTGTATAAATGAGTAAAAAAAAAGATTTTTTATTTAATATTTACTATGTTGTTTGGACCAATAAGTTCTTGGTTCGGGAAAACCTTTGGCATCACAATTGATAATCACTGAGCTACCTAGTAGAGAAGATACGTCTTGAGGCTCATAATTCCAATAGGGAGGAACTGAAATAAGTAAAAAAAATCAATAACATATGGTGTTTATCACTTAATGCTTACCTTTGATTATAAGTTCTGCAGATGAGTTCACTTTTCCAGCAGAGTTTGTTGATAGACACGTGTAAACTCCACTGTGACTGGCAGAAAGACTTTTGAATAATAAGTAACTAAAAAATTCTGCACTTCTTTCTTCAATCTAATAACATAAACTTCAATTATTAGGAAGTATGTTTGTTTATTTGAAATTTTTTACCTGAAGGGAGGATGATATTGGGATTCCGTCTTTCAGCCATGAAAAATATACTGGCATATCACCTGATGTGACAGTACATGAAAGCTGAGCTCTTTCACCAGATTTTAAATTGGGTGGAAATGCCAATGGTGATAAAACAGGGGGACTATTGACTAGAAGTTGAATTTCTCTTCTTGCAAGTTCACCACTAGGCGTTGCAACTGAACATGTGAAACTTCCTGCATCGGTTGTAGGATCTAATTGAGTAATTTTTAAAATACCCCCCTCTTGTTTATATCTTGGATTAGAAGCGATCTTCAAGTTGTTTGAATCCCACTTGACATAGCTGAATATTAAAATAAAATTAATATTATATATACTTTTAATACAGTAAAAAAATACTAAAAATCACCTAATAGGATAACCATAATACGGACACAATATAGTGATATCTCCACCGGTGACTCCTCTAATAGTACTTATAGATCTTATATATGGAGCTCCTAAAGTAATATTATAGAATTTAAACTGAAAAACTTTAATATATTTTTAATGTACTCACCATAAACATTCAATCGAGCAGAATGAGAAGAGTGTCCTTTAGAATTACTAGCTTTACATTCATACAATCCTCCATCTTCTACCCTCACCGTTGTTATATTTAAATGTGAAACAATAAACCCTGAATTGTCCATAAATTGTCCAATTGCATATCTAAAACTGTTGCTGCAATATGTAATTGATTAATATATTATCTTTCCAATACAATATGATGGTATTTATCTTGTCCAGGTGTTTTTTTTTTGAATAATGATGCCAATTGGTAGATAAAAAATATTCAAGTACCTGTACCTGTGGGGTGATGTCGATAAAAATTGACCATCCAAAAGCCAATCAAATCTAGGAGCTGGATCACCTGTTCCAGAACATTTGAGGGAAATATGTGCCCCAGGTTGCACTGCTTGCTCGATAAATGTGTATATTACTTCTGGAGCTGTACCTAAAAAAAATTCTAGTATATATTCTATGGATAATTATTAAAGTAGTGAAGGGCAAACCTTTGATATTTCGCTTTGTACGTATATTTTTCTTGTTTTTCTTGCTTGAAACAACATGGCAGATGAGTCTACTGTCGAGATTATTGTTGATCACTTCAAAGAATTTAAGATTATAATGACTTTTATCGAGTAGGTATTTTTTATGATGATGTGGTGAAATAGACGAGCGCCATCTGGAATTTTTATGTGTTTTATTCTGTGTATAAACAATATTTACAAAATATTACCTCAATGCATATTCACTATTCTTTGACGGGCATATGTTGACGATTTCATTGATATTTCCCTGATCTGAAATTACACAACGACATTTCAATTTACGGTAAATTTACTAATGAAAGAATATGGGACATTTTGCAGGGTAAACCACGTACGGGAATCGAGATTTAAATTAAAGTCGATCGGGTCGTTTGGAACGGACACAAAAGGGAATACAGACAATTAGAGAGTGTGGTTTTTGGTAACTGGCCATGACCCACCTGCTATTATATTACCATATTATTGCGGAAATTAATAAAATATATCGAATTACTGTAACATTGATCGTGTCATCTTGCATCATCGAATAAACAAATTTCAATGCTATATTTTTTATTCCAAATACTCATAAAAATGTATGGAACCAATCTAATTCATAAAATGCGGTATTTTATTGCATATTTTTCATTGATTTTCAAGAAACACTTTAGAATTCATATTTCGATTAGTTTCAGAGCTTTTTCAATGTTTTCGCGGTTAACATTATTTGTAAAGCATTATCATAAAATTTACATTTCTTCTGCTTCTTGTTCTTTTTCTTCCTCTTCATTACTGTTACGTACATAATATTTTCGTACATTTGATATTTTATGTTCTAATACATTATTTTAAAATAACTAAGAATTATTATGAACTGGGTTGTTATTATTTAAGCTGATTCTAAAATTGTACATGGCCATTATTCACATTCAAAATTTGTAAAAAATCAAACATATCGTCCTCATTTTAATTTATCTTTATTGAATTTCACAAGATGTAAGTATTTTCAAATGAATTCATACTTCTTTACCTATATAATATGAACCATTTTCTCAAATATACCATTCAAATTATAACCAATCGATACAAGAAACAACTGATAACATACACAAAGGGGCCGCAATTCAAAAGCTCTCAAATCTATTTTGAATGAAATCGATAAAAATCGGGAAAACGTCTATGTTACTTTCTAAATGTTCCTTGGAATCATCATTTTATAACAATAAAATGGAGGAGAATTGGATGAATTTACGATATTTTGATAATCATGTATTAACATTAATGTTTAAAAGTTTCCGCTATACCCAGTATTTGAAAAAATACAATTTAAATTTTTTATTCAGAGTGCCTCAAATAATAAATTACCTAGAATAATGCAGTCAGACGCTTAACCCGTGAAATATTCAAGGCAGAATTTTCATTGAATAGTGAAGACAAGTTATTTCCAGGACGATATAGATATTTTATTGAATCACATGATAAGGTAGATAAGGGGGTGATTGATTTTGTATAAATGTAGAGGAAATGACTTTTAGAGTTGTGATGGAATGGAATACATGGTGATGATTTAGTTGTAATAAAATGGCTCAAGGCAGTCCATCCATCCATTCAGCGGCGCTTTTCCATTTCCCTGAAAGTAATTGAAATTGCTGCGGTTGTGGAATCCAAGCCATTGTGCTATGGACAATTGCCATGAGCTTGAAAACTTCCCGATCGGTTGGCGACATTCATATTGTACACATAATATCGGATTGCATCAATCGTGAAACAGTTCAATCACTATAATACCCACTATTACATTCATTTTTATTTATAATAATTATAATTCACAAAAGTGCCAGCGTGATAGCTCAGGGGATAAGACGCGTGGCTACAAATACTGTGGACATGGGTTCAAATTCCACTCAAGTCAAGAATTTTTAAAATTGATTTGATCGGTTATTACGACTGGGAGATCGGGAATAATATTAATAAAATCCCGATCGTCTTGATCCAGGTTTACTCTGATTTTCCTGTATTGTAAGGTAAATACTGAGGCGATTATTAAGTTGGTGACTTGTGTTACTAGTAATAGTTAAGATCACCGACAGACAATTAACACGTTGTTGTGTATAAAAACCCTCTCAAAGAAAGCTCCATCAGAGATGTAGGTTCTCTGGTATTCCAGACGACTGTGTTCTCAAGTATGATTTTTGGGATTTAAACTCCTCTTCTTTCCAAACTATGCCAAAAGTCCAGAAAGATGAAAGTAGTAAATTTAACAAGATCAAATAAACTGTTAAGAATAGGAACTTAGGTTTAAATTCCATAGCAAGTTTTTTTTTAACTAACCACAAAATAAATCCACCAAGCATACGTGGCTAACTCTTGGCTGAATATATTATTTTATCGTTTACTGTGTAAATATGCATAAACTTCAGTTTTAATAATAACAAATTAAATACATAATATGAAAAGTGTAAAATAAAACAAAATCTTACACAATAATACACTTTAAGATATCAATATTTAAATTATATATAGAGAGATATTGTATTTTATGATCAAATGTCTTTTCTTTACTTAATAATAACCAGCGTAATAGTTCAGGAGATAAAAAAGATTTATTCGGCAATTACAACTCGGAAATCGGGAATAATATTAATAAAACCCCGATCGATCGCGAGAAAATTATTATTAAGTTGGGCAGAGCCGTTCTGTCGGTGATCTTTGTAACTATTAATAGTTAAGATAACTGACAGACAATGAACTAACAACACGTTGTTGTGTCCAAAAAAATAAAATTCGTAAAAAACTTCCCAAAAAGCCCCTTGGGGCGAGCGTATATAAATAAATATCTCAAATAATTCTCTTGAAAGTATATTTAAGTATGTAGCAAAAGTTTATTACTTTATTTATTGGAATGAATAAATTCATCAAGCACAATCAAACATAATACTTTAAACCTCATTAATATCTATTGAATTATTAAATAGTTTTAATCGGGCTGTATCTTATGGGGTAGCTGGTTAATTTTATTCCACATTTAGTGCATAGAGGATACCATAAAACTAAATGTTGCATATCTATGCTTAGTCCATACATTACATGTACATGTACTGTGTATTCGATTCACAAAATGGCCGCCGGCAATGCTGAAATGATGCCAATAAATTGTTGATTCAATAAACGCTATTCAGCGAGTTTTGCTCCACTCGAATATTCAAAACAAAATACAAAACTAAAGGGAAGACCCGCCATTTTGGATGCACTGGGCCCAATAATAACAACCATGCTAAACTGAATACTATAACAGAACAACCTCTTCTGCAATATTCGCTTGCTGGCCCGATTTGGATTTAATAAACCTTGAAAAACCTCTGTGTTATTGCATATATGAACAAATTCGAAGAATATAATAATGTTGGTATAAAATAAATCAGAATTATTTAATTGCATTCGTGTTTTATTTATATGGATGAATTCCAGCTAAGGATTTTTTCCGCTTGTATCCAAAAATAAGTATTTTATATTTTGATACATAGCTAGGGATACTGTGAGTTCAAATCCCATTCAAGTCAAATAATAAATATTTATTTGATTGGTTATTACGACTGGGAGATCGGGAATAATATTGATGAATATCCCGAACAATCATCATTATTCAGGCTTACTCTGATTTCCTCGGATTGTAAGGTAAATAAGGTGATTATTAAGTTGCCTTATAGATGATCTTTGTAACAAGTAATAGTTAAAATCAGCAACAGACAATGAATTACACGTTGTTGTGTATAAAAAAAAACCTTTCCAAAAAGTTCCTCAGGGCGAATATAAACAAATAAATAAAAGAAACAAATGTTATTAAATAATGTATATATTTAAAATAGATTAGTCCAAGGCTTAGGGAAATTTATCCTCATTTATTCTTTCATATTTTCACACATTTACAATAACCACGCAGTGAAATTTCCCTTCTGAATTACAGAGATTTAAAAAAAATGTAATCGTCTCCTATTTCTGGAATTAAAATTCATTCTTCTATGGCAAGGGTTTTTCCTCCACAAAACACATTTTTTTGATGAAATTCAATCTCTAGATTGTAAAAATGTTCCATACCCTTTTACATGGTTCATTATATTTTTTCTTTAATACCCAAATTGTTACGTTTGAAAATCAAGCATTTTTTTAACCATCTTATGTAATTTCATGAAGATAAATTCAATACGCTCTTCAAAAGCCTCTCAGTCTCGAATTGTCTTTTACAACATCAAACGTTATTTATTTGTGTTGATTAATTATAATATATGAATATTCGTTCGGCAAGAATTTTAATTAAAATCTGTCGGTTTTGTGCACTCACCACATGAAAAGGTCGAAGTTAAATAAATATGATTCAATCACTGAAGTAATTGGTGTTGTTTTAAGCATACAAAGCGAGGCTTTAAAGGTTTCGTTATTATGAAGGTTCGTTAAAAGTGACCTATGTGCGTATTTCCTAACTATGTTATTCCGAGTATCTAACCTAACGACTCTAGTTATGTAACATAACGGATATTATATCACAGATAACAATATATACGAGTGAATATTATATACTGACGAAGAATTTATTCAAATCAGACACAACTGAATGAAATTAAATTGAAACAAAAAATGTTTAATACTTTTATTAAATGTATTACTGAGTTTTAAGTAAAATTTTCTTGAACAACATTTTTTTTTATATTTATCTGGACTATTCAGATTAATTTATCAAAAAATCATCCTCATCCAACTACCTCTTTTATTCTCCTCTGAATAGGCTGCAACGAATTTGAGCACCTGAGTGAACTCTTTTCCACCAATTCTACCACCTACAAGACTTGTTTAGGAACGACCTCATATAATAATATATAAGTGATTGCCTCTCACACCTTATTTTATTTTATATACATTCAATTAATACATATTTTTTAACATTATTATTTATTGTTATATATGTAGTTTTCATTTTTGTTCTAAACCTTATTTTTATTGTAAAAAAAGCTTTTATGAGCGTTTATATGGAAATAAATAAATATCCGTCATTCCATAATTATCCGAAATATATTCTTACGGGAGACTGTGTAATTAAATTAAAAAAAAATATATTCTTAACAATATATATCTTATACCTCCCACCTCCTCATATATTTGTTTTATATGATATTTAATTTATATAAAAAAACACGATTGTGAAAAATTGTCAATTGGAAAAAAAATGTGTGTATAAGTAGAAACTCAAATTAGATTATGCAGCTGTTAAAAACGTGTAAAATTGATTAATGTTATTTAATATTCGATATTCTAAATAGTAATACATGTATTTTAAGACACAGGTTAATTATTATAACACATATGTTTGGTATAAAATTGTTCCGGATACTTATTTTGAATCTGTGAAATACTCGGTGAATATTCCGACGCAAATCTCACACAAATATTTTTAAAAGGGTTTTATCTCGACGTTTATTCCAGTCTTTTGTAAATTGCACGGATTGAGTTTAATAAAAAGATAAAAGTGGTAAATAATCTAAACAAGGCGAGCCTGGCGTCGGCCATTAGAGTAATTGGTCATAGCGGGACGCATTTGTTCCGTCCTTGCGCCAAATCCTGCCACTAAATAAAATAGTTTTTGTCTTTTTTATCAAAGTCACTCTCTCCCTCATTCTGTATTTCTATATCCGGCTTAAAGTGAGTCGGGATGGAGAGGCTCTTGAGGGATATAACCAAAAAGACGTTTAAAATTCAACATGGGTCCGTTTGCATTTGAATCCGAGTCCGAGGCAATCTTTCGATAGGGTACGTGTCTTCTTTTACAGAAATAAATAAAAAAATCCAATAAAGGCCTCATACCCTGTGGCGCATTTACATTTTAATCGTTTTGGAAGCAGACTGCGCGGAATTGAACTTGATTAATTTATATTGGGTGGGATTTTATTGCCTTTGCAGGACTTCGCAAAAGTCACCTGGCAATAGATCGGTATATATATTTAATTAGAACAAATAGTAAATTATCTATTCATTATTGGATGCGATATGACTTTCTGAACTCAGGTGAGTGGGTTCGTATTCCAATCTACTGTAAAATTAATACCCACCGTCGATGCATTTAATTTAGAAACTGTTTTTATAATTTAAAGACAACTCAAAGCTCTTTTATATTAATAATTCAATAAAAGAGCTAACATGATGAATTTTATAAATAATATAATATATTAAGTAGCTGGGCAAAGATAATAATTACTTAGTATTTCAATTTCTAATTCTCCTTTAAGGATTTATTATATAATACAAAAAATAGGTACATTTTTCAAGGTATACTTATTGATAATATTTGATATATAAGTAAAGTAATTATTATTATTGTGTATGTTCGAATACCAATACAAATAAAATATTATCTAGTTAACTGTTTAAAAAAATAGCAAACCTTTTATCCTTGTCACAATAGCTGGAGATCCATCTTCACAGGAAGCCACTGTGATTGAATTGTTTCTGAAAAGAAAGAAAATATTTCACATTGTATAAAATATAAAAAAATGATATTCAATATAATGTGTTGTGTGCGTAGAAATTCTTTATGGATCAAATAGGAAAGCAAAGAAATTATTCCTTGGAAATTGAATTTGAAATCGTAGCGAGGCGTAGCTCGTAGCAGAGGAATCGTAACATTTTTACGATCCATGCCTTGTTTAATACAATATACATTATTTTGTATGTAGACATAAAGCAATATATTACATATTTACAAATAGGCGAAAATTTTACTGGTAAATAATATACTTGTGCTTTATGGAATGAATTAATATGAATTCATCGGCAGGATTCGAACGCAATTTCATGAGTATTCCCTTGTATTATGCTGATGGAAAATCAATAATATATTTATTTAATGCTAAAATAAAAGTTTGAAATAAAGTTAAGTATTGAGTGAGCAATATTGTAGTAAATTACTACCCATGAAGAATATAAATATAATTTTGGGAGTGTAAATTTATACGATATTGGTACATTTACATTATTACGGCCGCTGTGAAAGTTTTCATTGTTGCAAAAGAAAGGTTAATACTTGTGTGCTTATATCGATGTATATATGATTTATTAGACCCAGAGGGTTGAAGCCAACAAAAGATTTTCAGGATCAAAGCCTCCAACAGGATGGTCGTAAATAAAATGAGAAAAATACGCAGAGAAATTGCTGCAAACTACCAACATTATCACATATTAAAACGCGTCTTTGCAGAGGTTTTCCGATCGATATTTAATAAAATGGACGAACCCCGTTATATTAAAGAGGATTTGAATAAATTATATAATATTTTGTACAGTAAAAAACTCTTAAAGATTAGCATAGTGGTATAGAATTGAGAATTTTATCTCATTATTCAAAACTCCAAACCATTGAGAAAAAATATATGGCAAGTCAGTATCAAAAGTTCCCAAATAAAAAAAATCTATTTCCAATTGAGAATCATGATTTATTTTTGTTACTCTACGATATTTAAAAAAATATATAAATTTTGCTTATATGTGCGTCGGTGTTTGAAAATTACGAATACTGGGAGAAGGTGTGGTTATTTAGAAAAGAAATAAGTTAGGTGAAGCTATAATTTTTACAAAGTTTCGTAACCAAGTTACCAGGCCACAAATCATGTCTTAACCAACAGCAGTTTATTAATGGCCGCAAGAAAACAATATTTATTATTATCATACACAAGATTTATAACTAGAAATATTAAAACAACATTGACGAGGGACGCGCCCTAAAATTATTTAGTGCAATTAAGAATGGGAAAGGATAGTGTATGTAATTGCAAAGACATCAAGAGATAGAAATCCCCATGAGGGTTACCCATGTCACTTGTAAAGCCTTAATTTACCCCTATAAACACAGCCTACATACTAAAAACAATTGTCTCCAAATAGCCTCACGATCTGCTTAATCACCACAACAATCGGAGAATTTGATTACTGATTCACGTGTGAAGTTATTTGCGAAATATATGTGGGAATAAAGTCCTAAATATTTCTTTGAAAGCTTTTGTTATATAATTCGCAAGAGATTCAAGAGCAAGTATTCTCATAAAATACAAGAGGAAGAGACGATGAGATATTTAGTTTATTGGATATTTTATATTCAATGTTATTATTATTCAGCTGTATTTTAAATCGGATTTTCGCTGTAAATTCTACGACAATACAGATTAATCACCGAATGCAACAAAATAAATTGTTTCGCTGATCGAACAAAAAGTGGAGTGGAGCATGCGCAGTATTTGGGTCAACTGCACCACGGAAAATAATCCCAAAACACAATCAATAGGGATAAAAACCCGCAAGCAGATAAATCAAATCACTATCTATTCATATCGTATAAACTATACGATATTATCTGTACCCAGTTTTATTTTAGTAAATATAATTTAATATAGAATCATTAGAACAATCAATATGAATTTTAACGCCCACTTATTGTTATTACTGATAATGGATAAAATAAACACAGACAGTTTTCATACTATTTCTAATGGATGGCAATAACAGAGATTAATTTTATTTATTTACTACTTATGATCTTAATAAGAGCACAACAATTAATAAAATATATTTAAACAATATTCGGCATTCTCTTTATTCTCTATTTTGTGAAAATTAAAATTTACATGTTTGATGAAATTTCATTTTGAAATTATTTTTAAATCTAATTAATGAAAATTTTATAATGGTTAAAATAACTCAAATTTATAACACACATTGAACATTATATGAATAAAATTTTTAAAAATAAGTTAGTGTTTACATAAGAAAATATTAAAAATGATATGGTGACTAAATGAAATAAAATGTAATAATATTTTTCAATAATTATGGGCAATGGACAAACCATACTAAAGTATATTTTATATAGAATTGAAATAAAACAAAATAACTTAAGAAAATTATTGCTCCAATGTAGATGGTAATTTTTATTATATTTAAGTACATTTAGGTATATTTTATATTGTTTTTAGAGTTAAGCTCAAATAACAATATTTAGACTAGTTCTTCATGTTACAAAGATCTGAATTCTAAAAATATATTTTAAATATAAAAATATAAAAAGATATTATTCAGTTTTTACCGAAATCATTCTAATACTAAGCAATTTTCCTCAATTTTGATTATTGATGTTTTATAACCGCTTCATGCAATATCAACATGTACACGTTTTGTTAATGAATCGAATTTAATATAAATAAATATTCCATGTTGCAAATTTAGCATTTGAGTTGAATTCCAAATTGATTAATTAATCGGATTCGTTTGCGTTACGTACACAACAATTATGAGAATTGCAAGCGGGTGCGTACTTTATACTGCCTATAATTTCATTACGATTCAATCGCTGTATTCAAAATTATTGCGTTTTAGTGACGTGTTTCATAAAAATTATGAAAAATATTAATCAACAGCGAAGAGTGATGAACAAACTCTACATTTAGTGTGGAATAAAGTATTGCCATGGTACAAAACACCTTCAAGATTGCATGCATCACTCAGCATTGTATTTTGTCAAAAATATAAAAATTAACAATAAAAATAACAAATAAGGAACGCCATATTCAAACATGATAACATTTCAATGCATAGAGGAAATATGGAAACTATATATAAAAATAAGTCGAATTAATAAATTAAACTATCATAAAAAACATCAAAGTTCCCATACCACAATGTTGGAATCTCTGAAATTCTTTGATGTTAATAAATTGGAAAAAAAATATTCTGAGAGAATATTTTTCATGGCAGCTATGTTTATCTAAGATATGCTTGCTTGTTTAAAAAAAATCATATTAATATGCAGTTGTATTTGACGGCAATTTATAAAAATACTATTTATTTATTAGATATTAAGAATACGTTTTTTATCAATTTGTGATGGTTAATTTACCTCCCTTTTAAGAATTATGTTTATTAATTTCTTGATGTTGACTTATTTATTGTTAAATATTTGTGTATTGAATCGAAATAATAGGTGACCTCTTTTATTTTATAAATTAAAGTATATTATTAGTATATGAATAAATATTGATAAAATAGTAGGTAGTGACACGAACCGACACCATAAAAACTCGTTCATTAGGTTAGGTTAGAAAATTGTCTTTTTTAACATAATCTAACCAAATATACATTATTTAGTCAGCACACTTAGTCTTGTTTGTATTAAAACGTTTTATTACAATATTAAGATAATGGTATCGAATTTTCCTTTTTGAATTTTATCATGTGTTTGGTTTATTTTTATATTCACAATGGCGTAGATAGTAAATTCATTCTAATACGGTTTCTTCGTGGTACATAATATATAATAGTGGGCTGTATATTTATATAATTCAGTAGAATCTGTTCCAGAAGAGTAAAAAATGTAGTATTGTAGTAACTGGATATTCTACCGGAACTTAATTCCTATCGGACATTCGCATTTGAACGAAAAGGGTATACCAATGTACCCCACCCCCCCAAATTGTAATAAATATATAAAACAATAAAATAGGTACTGTAAGTATAAGTTATTTATCATCTCTATAAATAATGAACATTTACCCTGTAGAAATATCCTATAAATTCCAGCTTCTGGATCAAATCTTGGCCCATTTATTATATGTACTTAAAATATTTAATAAAAAAGAGGCAATTAATGCTGTACTTTTAATACTTTATTATAAATCTATTTTGTAACAAAGCAATACCAAACTCTAAAAAATATTTTGATAATAATTTATATTTATTTCAGCCTCAGTATTTTCCTTACAATCCAGGAAATCATAGTAAACTTGGATCAAGATCATCGATCACGATATTATTCCCAATATCCCAGTCGATCAAATCAATTTTAATATGACCACAGATTATTTGGTGATTTTATCCCCTGAGATACATTTTATATTGTTTGTATATTATATTATATATACTTTTAAAGGCCCTGGGTTTAGGTTTATTTATTAGGGAATAATCGTAGATACATACATATTATAGGAATGGACAAATCAAATGAGATTTTGAACAAAGACAGTTTGTAAGAACTAAGATAAATTATAACCACCGTATCGTTGTTTTAAAAAGTAGTTCATTGACGAGTTCTTGTTTAATTTATTAGTAAAAACTTTGTATGGTCTGAGGATTACAGTCACCCTGTATTTGGGGTGGTGGGTGATTGAAGTATATATATGTGGGTGGTAGTTTTGGGTATTTTCACAGTAAGCCGATACAGGAGAGAAGAGGCGGGGCATTTGGACAAACAGGCAATATGGCGGCAATCCAAATAATCGAGCCACGGGATAAAAATTGTGAATGTGAAATTCTGATCGATAGCGGAGAGCTTCGTTCGTAAAACGAATAAATTCAAAAAGAGGAATTTATTCTGCAAAAAAAGAGCCCAGCGGCAAAATGGGTCAGTGCAGTGCAAAGGGGGTGGAACAACAACCACCCACCCCACTCGACCACCCATATATCCGCTATTTATTAAGCCATATGACGCTTTTGTGAACGAAAAAAACATTAACAAAATAAACAAAAAGTCCATATGCAACCATTTCCGTCGTATAGTCCTCGCTTGAGTGTATTTGTATAAACAATGTTTCGATATTATTATACATGCAATCTATATTACTTGTCAATTTAATAAAAACTTCAGGTCAAATGTGAATTTTAATTAATAATTTCATTCTTGAACTAAATGTAGCATTTTTAGTCATTGTTTATACTTTGATCTCTTCACGTTTTGATTAATTTGTTTTTTCATAGTTTTATATGACAATTACATAATATAAAAGCAGGAAATTGCTCGCAGTATAGTATAGAATTCTTTTATATTGTATGGATTAATTTAATAACATTAAACGAACTGCTTCCATAACACTTTCCACTTTAACATTAAGAAAAAGCCGCGCTGTAGCTACGCCATAGTTGCGCTGTTGCTACGCCGTAGTCGAATAATAGTTACAGTGTATAATTAGTGCCCAACCTTTTGGATTCAAATAATTTACGTGTTGTATTGCCAACGCGTCAATATCTGTTTTTATAAATTTTGATATGTCCAATATTAAGAGATTTTAAGAATGAAATGGGCGTCTTGTTAATGTGAACATATTTCGCCATAATAAATAGTATGATATTTTTCTGAGAATAGTGTATTATTATAAATGTGGGTAGTTACGATATAATAGCAGAAGTAGCGGGTATTTGTAAGTTGTGCAGGTCCAGACAGGACATCCTGAGTCCCATGCCTCCCTTATGATTGCCTCGTCTCTTCCTTTTAACTGGAATACTCCACTCTCCAAGAGACAGATATATTGCCGGGATCACTGCAACAAAAAAGAGGATGTAAAAATACTTAGTCATCTCCAAAAATATCAACAATAATATACAATAAAGAGTAGTATTATATATTAACTATCCGATTGAATACAATTATCCTTCACTATAACATGCGATAGAATTTTATGGAAGAGCTGTCCTGATTATTAATCAATATTAGTGGAGCAGAAATCTCTATTATACAATACAGTATAGAAAAACATTTAGATTTCAAGATAATAAATCGGGAAACTTACATTTATTTAAAATTATTTTATTAACTCTCTGTAAGTATACACATTTTAAATACTCTAAGTAGTGTAAAAACATTGTTTGACAAAGGCTCTATGGTGTCTTATTTATTCACTTATTATTTTGTAATTTAAGCTGGAAGATCGCATAGAATATTGAAAATATACGAATATAAATATAAGTGTATTAAAATGAAATAATTGATAAAAATTAAAAACAAACATCTGGTGTGGAAAATTGAACCCGCTTACTTACGGTACACTTATGTTTACTAAATCTCATTTACATGTCTGGTGTGTTTTAAATAAGGAAAAAATACTATAATAATTTTGAGAAAGATATTATTTCCAATAGAGAAATGTGAATATTAATTAATTGAGGAACCATTCCGTGATTTATTTTTATCGTGAATAAACTGTTGTAATAAATATATAAATTATTGTCATATTTAAACACACAGAAATTATGGGTTAAATTCTCGATATTGTCAGGTTATATGTAGCTTGTTAAATCAGATGAAATCATGTAATTTGATCGATGATCAGTGTCATCGTGGATAAAGAGATTGTTCTTGTACACAATTAAAGTGTACGTGAAAGGAAGAGGCATCAGTCAAAGCCAAGAAGAGGCTTCTTTGGTGTATTTACTGTAAGACTAGTCCCCGATGGTGAAATGGTACGTAGAAGATTTACTAACCGACCGAGATCCTAATAAATCACCACCGCCTAACTTTACACAGATTTACAGACTCCTTATATTATATAATAATATGTGTCTGCCATTACGCTGGATTCATCTGAGACTTCCGATTATTCTTTCAGGTATCACATATATTGCTTCTGGCCTAACCTAACCTAAACTTACAAACATATGGTGTGACTTTTGTGAAGGTATTGATACTATAGATATTAAATATTTTAAGTATTCAACCGATTGTTTCTACTTTTTTATTTTTAAGGTAATATTCTAAGAGGTAATAGCTTAAATAGTAACCCTTTTATATTATATTTCACGATAAAAAATAAATTTAAAAAAGTTGTGAATATTGTGAAGAGAAAGAATTTGAGACTCCAATTTTCAAATAGCCATTTGGTATAAAAACATGTTTAAATAAAATACAGTAAATATTATAAAATAAATTAAAAAAATATTGTGAAGATTAAACAATATCAGTAGTTACTCTTTATTTTTTTTACTATTATAGAGCAAATGTCAAACATTACACTGGTCACTAAAGGTCAAATAATTTATCACCGACGCGACGGTGATCAACTTCAATCATATTTATATTAAAGTTAACAATAATATTTTGAAACCAGGTTGATAAATAATGAATACTTTATAATCAAAATAAAAAAATTATAAATAAAAATATCAATTATTTTGAATATATTCAGCTTTACTATCAGTGCGAAATTTATTCACCCAACGATTAAAATATAAAAGCTTTCATGTGTCCAATTATTATTTATGAATATGCAAAAGCCAATGCAAATAAATTGTATTATTTTTGCAAAATTATTTTTAAAACTATTATTTATGCAATATTAGAAGAGCTTTAGTACATTGGTGATGTGTTATTCGAGCAGTAAATAGCGGTTGTTAGGTTTTGCTTTGTAAGGCACCATTACCTCAGTTTCAATGGAACTGGCGAAATACACCATTTAATTAAATTAATATATTTTAAAATGAAGTTGATCAGACACAATTTTCCGAAATCAATAACCGCATATGGTTGCTTGAGAGCATTTTATGTTTATAGTGTGGATTTAAATTAAAAAAGGACACTTGTATGAAATTTTCATATTTACCTTATAAAAAATGTAAAGACGACGTGCATCACTTATTTATATTTTAATATTTTAAAAATATTAAACAAAATGTGTCATTTTAATGTAATAATACCCAAATTTGAATTTGGCTCGGTAGCACGAGAAGGAGGTTCAGATAAATTGAAATTGAAAATGCTAGTGAAATGTTTTCCGTTCAAGTGAGCATTCGTTCCTTGTAGATGTAACTGAAAATATTTCAGCTCAGCTGCCAATATTTTCCTGAATACTACCTGACGATACCTTACTAATGCAATTCATATCAAACAAAAAAATAATAGTATTCACCTTTTTAAAGTTAGTGGAAATGCGCTGGAACATTTTCAAGTGGTTCGATTGAATATCGTCAAGCGGATTGTATTGAATCGCTGGTACAAAGGAAAATACATAAATCTATTTGAAAAAAATTATATTATGTACCTATTTTATTTCATCCCGTACGCCTTTATATTAAGGATATACTCCTTTGAGAATAGTAATAATATTAGGTATTGACTAAACTAAATAATAAAAAAGTAATGTTTTTATTTATGAAAACTTTACTACTACTAAAATTTTGATTCATTTGTTTTATCAATGCTTTTAAAATGCTTCATTTATATAAAAAAAATGTATAGTTAATTTTTTTAAGGTATTTTTAATTTTAGGTCCTGTTTGACGCATCAAATTTTTATTCAAACATTTTATTAATTCACACTGTTTTATTTACTTTCTCGATAAATCGTTATTATTAGTTTAAGTAAGTAGGTAGCTTTTTCATTATTGTGGTTAAAAAATATGAATTTACACGATAAGATGGTTTTTTAGGTTGTGAAGAAATTTTTAAAATTGTAGCTGTATTTTTATTTAATCTTGGACAGATAAATATAAGATTAATTATAATATCCATTTATTTGTACTTTGACAGTTAAAATATCATTGGACTACAATTATTTTGAATATAGAAATAAAGAATTTATATTTTTATCAAACAAGAAGTATGTATTAAATGAGTTTATAAAAATAACTAAAATAGAAATTATCAATTTAATATCAAAAAAAGTAAAATCAGTTTAAATATGTTATTATGAAATATTACGTTGATAATATCAGTTATAAGAATATACAAATGAGAAGAAACACGGTGTTTTTTTAAATTAAAAAGTCATATTGCTTTTTAATAGAAAGCAAATATAATCCAATGAACGGCCAACTGAGCCAATGAAAACTTTCAGGCATGATGGCGGCAAAGCTCGTTACAGGTCGCTTTTTATCGTATTGCCATATTTTTTCGCGAAAAAGAAATACCAACTCTGTATAACCTCGATATTTGATTCGAAAACTTCAATTAAAAATAAACATGCTAACTTTTAAAGGAGGGAGAATACAGGTTGAAAGGTGTCTTCGTTGTGGGAAATTCAATACCGATGAAATTTTTCACGACACTCTCTCGTAGCGATCGTAAAAAAGTTTATTTTTCGAAATGTGCAAACAAAAAAGTGAGACAATCCAGGGCTGGTTGAAAATTTATTGACAACAAGGAAAGCAAGTCTGAGCCTCTTTCATATTATTATATACAAAGTGACCAGGAAGTAATGTATAGATAATCCTAAAATGGCCTATAGAAGAGATTATTTTGAAATATTTCACGTTATTCTTTACCACATCCTCAAATGCACGAAATTTATCAGTTTTTAATTTATTTAATTGCACATATATGCAAAAATATCGCTCCAATTGGGACCTGTACATATACGGCAGAATTGGTGGAAAAGAGATCCTATTCAAAGGATAATGGAAGAATTTATTTGGAAATAAAAAAAATCTAAATGGATTATTTTGTACTTAAAAATATGTTTACAGATTAACATTATATTATGCAAATATAAAAAAATCATTATATTATAAATGTACCAATATAATAGCATATCTCGATGATTTATCATGACGCATATTAACGTAATATTTTAGAGGGGGTGTTGTATTTTTTATATTTATTACACATGAATAAAGAATGATGAGTTATGCTTAGATGATGTGAAGTTAGAGACAAAATTACAACGCCAGCTTTACGATCTTTATCACACCTGCTTACATCCCATAAGCTTTTTTATTACCATGTTTTATCACATAAATTATTTATATTGAGATCATTTGCATAGATGATTTACAAGTATTCTATAAAAAATATTCAATAAAAAGTATGTTGATATTTTTATGTTTGAATATATTGAAAATGCCAATTTGTTAAGAGTGAAGAATGACATCATATGGCGTTCGAGATGAAAATGCACGATACATGGAAGATTCTTCACACACCACGAGTGATCTTTTTGAATATTTACCTTTGATGATAAGAGTGTAATATATATATATATATATATATATATATATATATATATATATATATATATATATATATATATATACTATATATATATATATATATATTATTGAGTTGTTTGGGAAGGGTACGAAGGAAGTTGATTTGAATTGAAGTGTCGGGTAAACGTGCGATGCTTGCCGGAATACCAACTACTACTAGTCCAATGACAAAATTATTTTAAGCCTACGGAAACCTTTTCAGCCACACATGACTAGGGTTGGTATTAAATTTTTATTTATATAATTATTAATAGGATGTACATATTTTTATTTTCTCCTTTTGTTCAGATAATTTCATTGTATGTAATTGCGGTTGCCTATATTAAGGGGCATTAATTTATTTTTATTAGTTTGAGGCAAAAAAAAAAACAGTCGGCAAGACTTAATCAATAATATATTATAGAAACATAAATATTAATTATTAAAATACACTCTACCATATGACAGATTTAGTTTTTAAGGAGGATTATGACAGTCCCTGTTTGTAATGTTTTAATGCTTTTACCCTGACTAGAATTCGTGTTTGTAGTATAGAAGTAGGTGACATACGTGCCAGGCATACAATTTCTTGATTCTCTATTAAAATTGACCAAAGCAATACGAAACGATTCAATCGAGTCAATGAACCATAAATTATATATTTGCAAACTCCTTCCCCCAGACATATGAACATTTGAGCCTTGGCAATGTTTATCTTGTTTAAAAGATGCATTTGGTTTTCCAGACTTCGAGTTTCTCATGAAATATACATTGATGGATTGCTTTTCAACCTCGTACAATATACTATTTAAATGTGAGTATTTTATAAACTAACATCCAAAATACACATCCTTACAATAAGATGATTGATTATTTTATATTTGAGGTTAAAGTTCATTTCAGGTTTAATATGAGTGCAAGTTACTGGGGGTATGAACTAGGAATGTTTTTCTTTTTCTTTTTACGTGGAAAGATTGCCTTTAATGTGGAGTTTTAACGGTGGTTGTTTCAACACCTCCGACTGCTGGACAACTAATGAGTTTCACCTCTGCTCCTGAAACTATCTGTGTACTATTATATTCACTTCGATACAGACTGAGAACATTTAAATAATTCAAGAGTATATTACAGAGAATATTGGTACATTGTATGTACCAATATTATATTCCAGGAAATAGGCGCATTGATATTAATATAGTGGTCATGGGTTTAGATCCTGCTTGGATAAGTATTGATTCGGGTTTATTTTTTATTGGGAAAGGTTTTTATTTATATTAGGATTATCAAAATTTATTGATTGGTAAATATTTTTACATCGTATCGTATACGCATTTCGATTCCATAGTCAAATAAAATATTTTTCCATATTAGCTTGGATTTGTTGCAATAAATTATCATAAATCATGTAATCAATCATACTTAACATGAGTGTGTCGTTAAAAGGGTATATAATTTTATAAAATAAAAAATCGTGAACACCAATTTAATGGTCAAAGAGTTACTGACTTGACACATTTTTTTATTTGTAATAAACTAAGCACATTATTTATATCATATTACGTTCTACATATTATTTATTAATGTTATTAATTAAATGAGTAATTTTAATATTTTTTTATCTTTGCTTGAACACGTTACACCTGCATCGAAGAAAAGTAGAGAAGAACATTTTTCCCATTTAGTAGTAGGACCAAGTCGTATAAGAAGATATTTATTTGCAATATGTGTTGGTATGGAAAAGTAAATGCACCGAACTAAGAAAATACTAACAAAGAACTACTTATAAACTCTATATCGCAATATTAAAATTATTTATTTAAATGGGAGTAGTTTGAAAAAAGCTTTTATATTTGTTCAGTTGAAATGTTTAATGCATTAAAAAATTCAATGCTTTCATTATATGTTGTGTAATTATGAAAAACTAATGTATAATAAATATGTTTCCTCATACAGACTGTCCCAAAATTTATGCAAGATATAATTTTGATTATGAACTATTTTATAAAAAAAAATTGCAGGACAAATTACGTAAAAAAATATTGCGTACTTTTTGAGGCACCCTTATATATACCGAAAATTTTATATAAATACATATTTTAAATATAAATACCTAGAACAAGGAAAAAAAGAGGCAAAAAGTCACGTAGTTCTGGCGATGTTATATCATAATATGTACAGAAAACCGAGCGTACATTTCTCTTTGGTCGTTAAGAAGTTGTCGAAGATCGTCAACGGAGAAGTGAAAAGAAAGAAAAGGAAAGAAGGCACGGCCAGCGAGTGAAAATTCGCAAAAGGCCGAAACGAAATTAAAGTTTGAAAAACTATTCTACTTGTATCCCAACGGAGATAAGAAAAACGCTGCCGCTAACTGAAATAACTTCGATGATGAAACCTTTCCAATCTATGTCTTTTGTATCTTTCATTCTCAACACCAACTCTTTTTATATACGGTATATTCAATCAAAGATTTAAAAAAAAGAAAATATTTAACATACACACAAATTCTTGTTGTGCATGTAAAGCAAGTAAATATTATATTGAAATATTTGAATGTTTTAATGGGTAAATTGGTAAGTCATAATGAAATGCTTTGACGTATTCGAGCTCTGAAACGATTTCCTTTATAATATTGCAATATTCTATTTAACTCTCTGATATTTACACAAAAAATTATATGATATACATCTACAGATATCATACTTCAAATATTATATTCATGAGACAAACTATTATAATATAAAGCAAATTTCAAAAATATTGATTATTATGTTGTAAGATTGTTTTGTTATTATCCGAAAATTAAAATAGAATAAAACAGAATAATACTGTTTACCGAATAATAATTTTATTTCATATTTATGATATTAACACAAAACAATATATGATATACATCTACACTTATACATCAATTATTTATTTTCTAATGTCAAAATATTGTAAACACACATAATAAACCAATACACTAAAAATGTAAGTCACGCAGTGCTCTACAATTGTGAGCAATTAAAAACCCACCATTTTCACCCTCTCGGCTAAGGTTTGGTTATGATATATTACTTTGTAGGTAATATTTATCGCAATAGAATATGACAGACGCAATACAAAATTCAGTAATAATTATTAAAAGTGTGCTATTTAGGCATTAGATTATTGAGACTTGTTGCTGTAACAAACCACACAAATTATTATTCATAAAATATAGCCATCTATTCTTAAAATTGATTATATTAGTAATATTTTTGCCGATGATTTTTCAAAATACAATTAAAATGTATTTTCGTATTGAGGAAATCGAGTTGTATTTTTAGATTCGAAACGGAAAACGGATTTAATTGTTCGTGAAAGTCACGTTTTCCGATTGAAACTTTTCTATGTTTTCTTCAAATACAACCTACAGAGAAGTTGTCCACTAATCGAGTGAAACATCTCTCCTTCGATAAAGAACGAGAACTTTGTACGAAAAGTTTTTATCAATGCAGACGTGATAGAAAAAATCATTAAAAGATTTATTTTAATCGTGTTGTCAATTTTCATTATATATTTCAATTCAAAAAATTACCAAGACGTCAAGTGAATTGACAATATATGTCGTCTTTATTGTAATGGATATGTGAAAACTTGTGCCTTTTTGTCGAAAACTTGTCTACGATCAAACGGGGCTTCACAAAAAACAAACGACCGAAAAAATATGAGTATATTTATTTACATGTATTTGGGCCTTCAAGTTTTCGACTTCATATAAATGTATGCAGGATGTGTTAAGCCTTTCCGAATAACTTTTATACATGGGATAACCACAAACGGATGAGAAACTTTGTATACATTAAAATATTTTTATACATATTTACAGTAAACGACAAATTTGTTATAATTAATTTAGGAGATACGTTAAAATAATATTATTTATTTAATATTAAATACATATATTTTAATATTTTTTCATGCTAAAAATACAAATATAAAAATATCGGCGAATAGTGTTGTGTTTATATATTATTGCTTTAAAAATAAGTAAATAATTTTGTGATTTAAGTAAGTGGCCGCTAACAAATGACACAAACTGTGAAATTATTTAATTGATTTATTATTGTAATTGGGGCTGAAAATGATTTAAGTAATAATTTTGAGATAGCCTTTCTTCCCTTAAAATATTCTCAATTACATATACTTACGTCCTCATGAATTCTCAGAACATAAAAACAACTTGAAAAGCTTGAATATTTCAAAATATTTATATATATACCAAATAGTATCATCGAATGACCTATGCAATTTTGCAGAAACCCATTGAAGCGTACATAAAGTATTTTGTAAGGCTCTTATTTCATCGTAATATAATCCCGAGAACGAAGGTTTTTCAACGTTAATTAAATAGTAAAGCTTTCACACAGCAGATAGTTGAGTGCATCATTGAGCTTTTATACTTCCACATTGCCTGAATGTAATTTTTATTTCAAACTAACCGCATAAATAATATTCTGCTAGCACTATTAAACGAGATACTTTTCTTTCATATTCATCTGCAGCCACTATTCACTATTTGTATACACGCCAATTCACGGATGATTGGTTACTTTTAATTGGTGGCTTATTTTTTCAAAACGATCGCTTCTAACCAATTAGAATTTTGTGCAAATTAATGCTTTCAACGGTTATTTTTATATGAAACTATTCAATATGCACCACCCACAAGTGAAATCGATAAATTACGACACGGTTGTGAATGTTGTAATTCAATTTTTCAAATTTGTGTATTAAAATAATTTTGTATACAAATTGTGTATTAATTTTATATACAAATTGAACAGAGAAAAAGCTTAATAAATTAAGGGTCAGTATTGTTTTTACTATAAATGTTATTAGCTTGTGCAAATTATAAATATAGGGTGGATTTGAACTGACTGAGAATATTTTAGGAGGTGTTAGGATATAGTAAAAAATTCTGAAAAAATAATATCATTTATCATTATCATAAATAAATAAGTCCCAACTGTATAAAAAGGTTTTCATTATTTCTTAAACGCCCTAATTTATAAAAGTATAAATTATGCAATATTTAATATGAGAGAATAGCATGTCTAATATTATTTCGAGAAGTATAATAAATAATTATTATATTATGTTTCAACGATTCTGGTTATTAGAATTTGGTCAAATTATATATAAAACAGCATCATTTTAAAATAAATTCAATTTTTAATGTTATATACTAGTTTCTGTATTCAATTAATAATATCATTAACATTTTTTTAAAAATAAATATATCTATCTATTATGTATAAAGCTCTATTTAAATCGATAAAGTATATAAAATAAATCAATTGTTAGACAAGAGGACGCAATTTAATAAACCTTTTTGTGGAATTCTTTTTGGTCTCTGTAACCGTCTGATAGAGTAAAAGTTGGACAAGATCATGGGATTAGAACAATTAGATGGGGCTGTAGATGTTAATGGCAAGTTCTACTATTTCTCAAGAAGAAGACGACGACCTTAGTCTTTTTAATTTAACCCTGGCAAACAAACGTGAAGCAGAAGCAAGATTTTTAGGATAGAGTTCTTATTGTTGGGCCTTTTCGTCGATAATTGTTTTCAAGTCGGTCTCGACACTCGAAGAATATTAATGTCTTCACCAGCTTTCTGAGTGGAAATAAATAAATACGTACACAACAAAATAAGCAGTTAAAATATTAAGACCGTTTCAGTTATGAAATGACGGAATCATATTTTTTAATTCATGTTTGAATGTGGAATTTTTATTTAAAGATTTTTTTTTAAATACGTATCAATTTTATTTTGAATAAAACCCATAGTCTTGACAAACGTAATCACCAAGATAAATCTATGATAGATAATATTTTTCATAACTTTCACACTCATATCCGATATTTTACATTTTAACTGGTTATAGAAATGCAAATTTAAGATTGTATAGGCTGGTTAATATTTCGATAAATTATGTAAAGGGAGGCTTGATTTATGTAATAAATTAGGAATAGAAATTTAAAAAAAGTACAAAAATATACTTATTGTCATTTTAAAGATATTATATCACTGGAAAATTGCATAAATATGCAATTTGCAATATGCAATTTGTGAAAATTCACACCGATAAAATCTTTAAATAATTAAAAATTAATTTTAATTTTGAAGAATATTCTGACGATAATATAATAATAACTGAATGACTAGCTAAGGTAGTTGACATACTATTTTTTTATCTTTATCTTATTAAAACATTCTTTTCTTTTTTTTCATGTTCCAACTGACGTGTGCTGCACTATCATCACTGCGACTTGGGATCCCCTGTAATGCTCTAGTGGTACTGCAGTATGATATAATAATATATGTAAAATTAAAAAAATAATCAATTGAGTAATCATATTTTGTACTAGGAAGGTCTTTGTTTGGTTACGTTAGTACACGAAATACAAAATAAACTTGTTATAGTATGTGCAATAATTGGTTTGAGGTGTTCAAACTATTTCCTATGCATTTCAAAGGTGTCTTAGTCGAAATGTGCATTCAAATTGTATGGTATGAGGTAAACGGACATCCTACAAGTGATGTTGTATAAACTTTCCGTATTCATAAATATTGGAAAGGAAGTACACGCGATACATATTACATTGTGTATTTCAACATATCGGACTCGGTGTTGTTCTACTTGAAACTCATTGTCGAGCCGACGACGAGCGAAATATGCATAAAATATAAAATTGCCTCTGCACATATTGTACCGATACGATGCATGCACCGGGACATGAACCTGTAACTCTTTGTTTGCAATTTGCACGGCTGGGGTCACTCGATGTGAAGGCGTCTTGGAATATATTAACTTTGAAACACAACAGTGCACTCGATATCTGTGAAATGTTATTGAAAAAAATATAACTATTACTTGAATACATATTTTTTTACAATTTTATCCACCTGTGTGATATAATTTTCATCAAAGATTTCGTATTACAGCCACTTGGGGCGCTGATTTTACCGCTCGTACTGTTTATCTGTCACTTGTCAATATTTCTAATAACATTACACCGTCTTTCATTTAATATAGTAAAGTGCTTCATTGACATATTCAACGATAAATAATGTCACTATGTAAACAATTTATATGACTATTTCTAATATGTCATATTATCGAAAGTGACGGATTTTTATAGACTACAGTATTTGGAGGTTGCCACAGCCCGCGCATGTGTGATGTATATGTATAATATGCGCATGTAGTAGTGCCGGCCATGTTCCGATGTATGAAAACAATATGCATGACATTTCTATATATATAAAATCATTGGGTGAATTATATAGGAAAATAGTTGTTAACGTATAGGGAGATATTTATTTGAAAATTCAATGTTCACTTGTTTACTTGTCTTTTTGGAATTTTTTCATGAAATGTATGAGAACGATGCTAGTATTTCATTTTTATAATTTTTTTAAGTGGTTTATACAACTTATATGAGGATAATGAGGCTGTTAATCTTTCGAGTAAATTAATAAAATAACAAATGTTCGAAATCGCAAAAAAAAAAAATCTATCCTATAAAAAATAATTGTTAAAATTAGCCTAGTAAAATATGAAGCATATAAATTATATTATTTCAACCGATTTATACTGATTGTCATTCTCCCCCTCCAGTTTTTTACTTTTTTTATAAATTATATTTTATATTATAATATCTCTCTATTTACTTACAGAATTCCATATCATAAATTATTTAGTGTAAATTTAAAAATAATGAAATTAATGATTACAAAAAATTATGTCATACAAGATGTTTTCCTAATATATTTTTTAATATCTATCCTTCGTATTGAATGTCAAAATATTGAACAATAGCATGAAAAACCTTAAAAAATACTCACCGCTGGAGATGAACTGCTTCGAGGCGAATTCACATTTGTATGATGAATAGAGTCCTGTTGCCAACAACGAAGGGTTTCTATCCATTTCAAACAGTTTCCTGGAAAGAAAAAAAATACATTTATTATTTAGTTTATCTCCGATATTAATCAGTCAAAAAATTTACCCGCGAGAGAGAGACTCCCACACAAAATAACATTTTGTGAGTATATTAATTTATGTTAGCTTGTGTTTTGATTTTAATGAAATTTTCCATTACTAACATAAAATTATTTTATATAAATACTGTTGATATATTTTTTCGTAACCTATTTATTGTGAACCGTCTGAAAATAATGTGGAGTGGTAATTCGTAGTCATTAGTCATGTTTAAGTTTTCATTGTGCCGAAGACAAAGCGTTGAGAAACTACTAAACGCTTTTAATAAATCTCCCTTGAAGCAGTACTCCGTCTCTAAGATAATACTACTAATATAATAATAATAAACTACAATATAGAGAGTCTCGTCTAGTCTTAGACTAAACTTTCTTCACACCTGTCCATCATCTGTTTAACACATATTATATTCACTACATTAATTTGCTTTGAACTCAGTACACAAAGGTTATCTAGTCACTATAATTTGATATACGCATTAACACATAAAAAAGCACGTTATAGTTTAAAAATAAATTTAGACTAGTCTCAGCTAGTCATCTTTAGAGACCTCCGATGACTTGGGTTTGGTGGTTGATAGTCAATCGAATGTGAGATATGCATTTGACGGTTATTATGTTTCTTGTTTGAAAATTATTTCTTTCAGAGACATTTAATATCAGTGTATAATATAAATTTCTATAGTTCATGTTAATGATGTTGGTGGGTATTCAGCAATGTGTTTTAAAAATAAATATTAATATTGTATAGTGTATATCTTTCAAAGACGGTCGGGGTCATTTTGGTAACTATTGTCAACCGGTATTTCCATTATTATGACAGAAAGGGAAAAACCTGTTTATTTCCGAGCGTTGTCTAAAAAGAAAAAATAATAATAACGTGAAATGGACATTGTTACAGATAAGAAATGTTTTTTGTATGTTTTCTTCACCAAGGTTCATATTACAAATAAATTTTACTCAACATCGTATGTATTTAGATTAAACTATTTATATATTCAAAAGTTGAAAGTTGATTTTTTAAATAAACTAATTTATATAGCAAATTAAAAATTCTTTAAACATAGTAAAGCCAATTAATTATTATAAGAATATGTATAATTATTAAAATTGAATTATTATTTTAAATGTGTATTGTTATTGTAACAAAATATGTGTGTACAAAAAAGAGAATATTTATGTATATTTTTCATCCATATTATGTGTAATAAATTTTGATATTATTTTACGAGTGTAAAACTTTTGTGGATTATTATTATTAGGGATAATACAAGACAATATAGTACAAGAAATATTTTCACATTAATTTTTTTTTTTGTAATTGTAATTGCTAAGCTTACTTTGACCTTATAATTATTGTGATAAACAATTGGCATACTTTCAATCTTTTGCCCCTACGATCGGCGATCATTAAAAAAAATCTATAACGTAGAATTAAATCAAGAACCTTGTTAAAAATTACAACAATCAATATAGTGTTATCAAATCTAGTTGAACAATTATTAGAAAATTCGGTTCTTAAAATAATATTTTTAATTGTGAGGTCTTAAAAATAGTGTTTTTGGGTTTGGTTTGTTTAGAATAGGTTTGGGAAATCATAATCATAATAAGTTGTATCAGAAATTTGTATAATATTTAATGGGCAAATTCAACCGACAATGAACAGGTATGCTTCTATATTTTAAAACCGTTATTTTTACACGTAAAATGATATTACGCCCATTAACAACCATCATATTTGTACAGTAGGCATTCAACGTGTATATGGCCTTTAGTATTGCAAGTTAATAGTCTATAAAACTATTTGTGCAAAATAGTAAATGTTAGCTTACCCAAAGTTTTGGCGTGCATCCATCGGAAGAGAAACATTCTCTTGGTGAGTGTCTCCTGAACAAGAAATCTCATTGTACATCTTCTCGTGATTGTGAGACTTGTAATGAATTTTGCTCGAAGAACTATGCTCCTTACTCCCTCTTTTGCTATCATTTTGACTTGACTTCACGAAGCTGATAATGAACTCTGGATATCCTGAAACAACAACAACAACACATCACACTATTGAATTGAAAACTTCCTAATATACCTATACTAATGATGAAGTCGAGAGTTGGTGAGTAAGTCGAAAGGTATGCCTTATATAATATATTTTTAGGTGTATTTTTTTATAATCTAGTTTGTCTATTACGGATAGTAAAACGGGTACACTAAAATTTCCATAGTATGGACATTTTAAATAAAATTATTGTAAACTTATAATTTTGAAGCCAGTATTAATTAATCTTTCGAACTAGACACTGCGAAAATGACAAATTAAGTACCATGGAAAAGTGGAGGATTATATTTGTACGGTTACATCCGTCATTTAAACTATTATAAAATATTTTAATTATATATTTATTTGGAGCTCGCATATTGAAACCAGAGTATTTACATTTTCGGTGGTTTTCAGCTCCATTTGCATTTGAGGTTCATTTATTTGGAAATGCGCATGATATTTTTTCAGCCCATTCAACTTAAAATCTGCATTCGGATCAAATGATACAAAAATGGGTTTTTATTTTTTTTTCCCATACTTTTATTATTTAATATTAAGTATCTCTAATGTCACATGAAAATGTTATTCTCGTGTTAGTTATAGGTAAAGAGATTTATATATTACTACTGTACACTTAAGTCTGTTATATGAACAATGTAAAATTCTAATTTTATAAGGAAATTGTAATATATAAATGATACAAAAAATGATTAAATTAATGTTTCAATAATTTGAAGTGATTTTATAGGCTCACTAAATAGACAAGCATTTGATTGATTAATACATTGATTCAATTCAGCGTGATTAGGCTATAATTTCAGACAAAATGAAATCTTCTCTATACTTGAATGATTTAATTACATATTAATACGCTTGAGTGAAATAGAAATTTATTTCAACGAAATCTCATTACTGTGGAAATACATATTCTATATAAGACGATTTTGTAAATACAAAAGGTATCCTTTTGAGAATCAGTGTTTCGGAAAAGCGGATGTAGCAGGTTTTGTGTGCACGTCCGTAAAGACATGGAGGATGCCTGAAAATATCTCTAGGTATTGTTGAAAAAAATATACCACAAACTTAGTCCCCAAGTATTATATCTTGAACAAGCTCAGTCTGCAACAAAACGTTCTTCTAGGAATATATTTGAATCCGCTCAAACTATTTCTCATAACTGTCGTCTTTTTATGACCGACAAGACTTTCACAAGACGTTTCATAATTCATAGGAATGGAGATTTACACCATTCAATTTGAATACATTTTCTTATGATTAATGATTAATCTATAATGTATTTTAGTGAAATATAACATTGTTTGTTATACGAGGAAGACAATTCTCATTAATGGCTTATAGTGATGGTATTAACAAAGGATTTTGTAGGAATGTGTTGTATTGTAAGAGAATTCCTTGTCTTGAGAATTACTCACCCCGACGAATCGCGAAACAAATACACCTTTATTTGAAATAAATTAAATCCTACTAATATATGTATGAGGATATTTCGTTAAATAAAGGAACTTTCAATATTTTAATTCAAGTTTATTAATATCTAAAATTCCCCATTCAACAGATAATAACACATCGTGACGCCTTCCCTATTGGCGCGAGTCCCTTTATAAGGGGTTGGCCAGGCCACCTTGGCCTTTACGGGAGAATATAGTAGAGATGGTTTCCCAGGCCACCACACAGCAATGAGTACTTAAGATCTAGTTTGCTAAGCTAGATCTACCAAGTGACTCCGGTGCCGTGAATCGAACCCGGGAGTCTTCACTCACGAATCCGTTACACTAACCACTGGGCCACAAGGCGGCTCTAAGAACACATCCCAATATTATTTTATAATATTAATGATTTATCTATATGAATTTGATTAAAAGTTTCAAACAGAGGCTTCCATTATTGATATTTATATAGATAAATATAAAATGTTGTAAATTTTGTATATTTTTTTAATATTATTCTATATTGTGTTCCTTTAGTTATTAAATATTTTCTAAACTCTTTTCCTGGCTTTCTTCCCTTCCTAGCTTATCTCCTAAAATATTCTCAGTTAGTTTAAGTCCGCCCTGTATAATGAGAATTATTTTCCCATACAATTAATCCAATTTCCATCGACCGTACCATAGAACGTTTTATGTAGCTACATATATAACAAATAAAGCTTACAATAAATATTATGATTTTTTACTTCAAAATATATATATTAATTAGCAACAAATAAAGGTATTGTTAATTAACGTAAATAGACTTATGATGAAGCATTTGATTGAAAATTTTCAGCACGAATAGGTCCAGTGTAAATCTCCGGCACGTGTTGTATTTTCTACATTTCGAAGCAGTTTCTATATATGTATGTACATACATATTCCTATTGCTATATAAAAGACGGCAGTCACGCAACATCAATATATTAGTGTTGTAGAGGAGTTGCGAAGGTGTTGGCTAACAAATCTTAACACCTTGAGCTTCCTATAGTTAGTTGTTAATGCACGCCACGAACATTGCACTTTACTGTTTGAAAGTCCACATTGATGATATATAATCCTTATCCGCAAACAATAAAATATATGTTCCAAGCAATATCTGCTTTGTTACAAATGACTTGTTTTCTGGCATGGACTATACAATATTTCACACCACATAATATTAAATTACTATGTATAATTAGTATTATATATTATTACATATTAAACATATAGTATTACATTATTATTACATATAGTATTACATATTCAATCTGGTAACGCTGCCTGTCACGTGTCATTCGGTTTAATTACTATTTATAAAATATAACAATTTACGATTGAATACCTTCAGAGACATGAAATGTGTTATAGATAATAGATGAAACTACATTAGTTGCCGGTCAAATAGGACTATTTTACTATTTTGAAAAAGGTTAAATAATGATTAATAGGTTAAATAATGATTGAAAAACAACAATTTTTGATGCTTCATACATTTCATATATACAATATGTGGCTCAGTTCCATTAAGACTTAAGAGCACAAATATTTTTTTGCACTTACGATATTATACGCTGGAGCAGTCGATATATATATATGTATATATATATATATATATATATATATATATATATATATATATATAAATATATATATATATATATATATATATATATATATATATAATATATATATATATATATATATATATGTATATATATATATATCTTAAAAGATAATAATATCCAAAAATTTTATTAGGGGAAAAGGCATGTGGTTATAAATACTGTGGTCGTGATCTCGAGAATAATATTAATAAAATCCCAATGGATCGTCTTCATCCTGGTTTACTCAAATTCTTGGATTGTAAGGTACTGAGGAGGATTATTAAGTCACTTTATAGATAACCAATGCACTAAATAGTAGTATTATTTAGTTAAAGTACTACTAATAATAGTTAAAAATTAACATTTTGTTATGTCTAAAAAATAAAAAAATGTAAAAAGCTCCTCAGGGCGTATATAAATAAATAAAAATAATGACAAGCCATTGAAGTAAAAAAATATATCGATGGCACATAATTGAATCATTCATTAAAATTATTTTTTCGAACGTTAAATATTATTGAAACCTGGGGATCGATTTTGTTCAATTTGTTTTTTCTTGTATCCTACTTCAATAAACGAGAATATCAGTTTGGACACGTCTAATTGGATTTTGGTCTCGAAACGAATATAGATGATATTTCAAAGTGGTGAAAGAGTTGAGCGTTAATTGAAAAGCTGTCTTTTTGAGAGTACATTTTTGAGGATGAAGCTTGTCAAACACACGATCCTTGATGTTGAATAACGTCAATAACAGATTGGACGGGGAAATATTTAAGCCTTTGACTAACAAATTTTTTTAAAATAAAATAAAAAAATGTGTTAATTATACTGTCAGTTGCGTGTATACCACCGTTGAGTAAAGACGTATAGTAAAGTGCTCCCGCATGGTGTCGCAAGTTCGAAAGTGACGAGTGCACAAGTGACACAACCACCAAACCGGTCTTGCTCCGATTTCTCCTGTCCGGTATCATACTGTTCACTTATATTACACTGTAATTTCTCCACACTATATACAAGACAATGGAACTGGATCATCAATGTCCTGTTGCCGCATCGACTACAAATACGCTAGATTCTTGGATCAAAGCCCCGACAAAAACAAAGAGAATATCCAGTCCGGAGACTGCCAGTAAAGCCAAACAGGCATGCCCAAATAAGAACTGGCTTGCTGTGCCAACAGCAAATCGCTTTCAACAATTAGAAGACAAACAAGAGGAGCAAGCGATTGGCAAAAATACGCCAAAGCCACCACCTATATTTGTGCACGCAGTAGAGAACATCAAACCACTGACAGACTTCTTAGAGCAAGTAGCTCAAGGAGCATACTACATTAAACAGCTGGGTAAAACCCAAGTAAAAATACAGATCACTAAGTCTGAAAAATATATACCTGTAATCACAGGTTTAAAAAATAGAGATACCGAGTTTCATTCGTATCAGACGAAAGAAAGCCGATCATATAAGGCTATAATCAAAAACCTTCACCACACGGCAGATATCGCCGAAATAAGCGAAGAGCTCGCAAGTCACGGCCATGATGTTATCAGAATAACAAACATGTTGCAAAAAACAAACAAAACCCCACTGCCTATGTTTCTTTGCGAATTGAGACAAAAAGAGAATAACAAAGAAATTTTCAAAATTGACACCATACTTAGGTGTAAAGTCGTAATCGAGCCACCAAGACCTCAAAAAGAGGTCATACAATGTAAAAAGTGTCAAAGATACGGACACACCGCGAAATATTGCAACAGGACTCCGCGTTGCGTAAAGTGCGCAGGTGAGCACGCAACAACTGATTGCAACAGAACAACAAGAGACAACAATGTGAAGTGTGTCAACTGCAACGGGAATCACCCAGCAAATTATAAAGGTTGCGAAACACGCAAAAAGGTACAAACAAGCCAATTCCCCGTATTAAGAAAGAAAATAATTTCAAAACAGACAAACAACTTGACTAACACTACAACTTTCAAAACCAATGAAATGCCAAAGTCGTATGCTCAAGCCACCAAAAATATCGAGCCAACTCCCGAAAAACCACAAGACAATATTATAAATAATTTAATAATTAAAATGGACAAACTCATTGAACTTGTCATGAAAACCATGGACAACATGACACAGATCATGGCAGCTCTTGTCCTAAATAAAAAATGATTCCATTATTAAAAATATGTCTTTGGAACGCCAACGGTCTTGGACAACATAGCCAAGAAATAAAATTATTTTTAAAAGAAAAAAACATTGACATAATGCTTATATCGGAAACACACTTTACCGAAAAAGCTACATAAAAATTCCCATGTATACTATATATACGACGAATCACCCCGATGGAACTGCGCATGGCGGAACAGCGGTGATAATTAAAAACACTGTGAAACATCATCTCACTGAAAAATATGATCGAGACTTTCTCAAAGCAACCACAATTGCTGTCGGAGATACAAATAATTATGTATATATATCGGCTATTTACTGCCCACCCAAACACTCAATTAAACGAGAACATTTTGACGATTACTTCAGAACACTTGAAGCGGATAAATTCATCGCAGGTGGGGACTTCAATGCCAAACACCAACAATGGGGGTCTAGACTGGCCACACCCAGGGGGAAAGAACTGTATAAAAGTATGGCAAACAACAAGTTGACTCATCTATCGACTGGTGAACCAACATATTGGCCTACAGATAGAAGAAAAACACCGGACCTCATAGACTTCTGCGTAGTGAAAGGAATTCCAATCGAAAGACTGAGCGCAGAATCTTGCCTCGATCTGTCATCAGATCACTCACCTGTTATTATTAAATACAGCTTGCTACAACCAACTATCAAGCCCAGTAAATTTACACTCGGTAACCGTCACACAGATTGGGAATATTTTAGACATATCTTAAATGAAAATTTGAAATGTGATATACCATTGAAAACAGAAGACCAACTTAACACCGCAGTTATTCACTTTCAAAATCAAATTCATTCCGCAGTGAAAAAAGCCACGCCCAATATGTCAAAAAACCACACTCAACAGATGATTTTCCCCGCTGGATTCAGGAAAAAATACATGAAAAAAGACGCATTCGTAAAGAATGGCAAAATACTCGAAGCAAGGAACTCAAGAGAAAACTGAACGAAGCAATAAGAGATCTTAAAAATATCCTATGTGAATGGAAAAATAAAGGGATTCAATCCTATCTGGAAGGTCTTACAGCAACCGACGCTACAGATTATTCTCTATGGAAAGCTACAAAAAAACTAAAACGACCCCAAATATCCATACCGCCCATCAAAACGGCTGACGATAAATGGGCAAAAACTACCAGAGAGAAATCAAACGAGTTTGCGAAACATCTCAAGAAAGTATTTACACCAGCGGAAAGGATGTGTTCCCCTGAAGAAGAAAGTCACATTCATAACTTATTAGATAGTACGGAACATAAAGAAAACTATTATGTCAAAATTGGACTTCAATGCGTCAAGCATGTTATAAAATATGAAGTACGCGCAAAAAAAGCGCCAGGACGTGACATGATTACCGGGAAGATAATCAAAGAATTGCCAGATATCGGATTAAGATTTCTAACCATAATATTTAACGCGATACTTAGAATGGGTAGCTTCCCTAGACAGTGGAAAATAGCAGAAATTATTATGCTACCTAAACCAGGTAAACCACCCGAAGAAGTCGCTTCATATCGACCGATAAGCCTCCTGCCAATATTTTCCAAAATATTTGAAAAAATTCTACTGCGCAACATGAAACCAATACTTTTTCAAGAACACACGATCCCTGATCATCAATTCGGTTTCAGAGAAGCGCACTCGACAATTGAACAAGTTCATCGAGTTGTGACGATCATAGATCGCTCCATACAAGAAAAAAACTGCTGTTCAGCAGCATTCTTAGATATCAGTCAAGCTTTTGACAAAGTCTGGCACCCAGGCCTGCTTTATAAAATCAAAGGAAAACTGCCCAAAAACATGTATGATATTATCAAATCGTACTTGACCGATAGACAGTTTTTTGTTAAATATGACAACGAAACTTCAAATCTTAATGCCATAAGATCTGGAGTACCGCAAGGGAGTGTACTAGGTCCTGTACTGTATCTAATATATACAAACGATCTCCCAAAAACCGACAACACAACACTGGCTCCATACGCTGACGATACCGTCATACTCGCTTCGGACAAAGATCCAACAGCTGCCTCACAATTCCTCCAGAAACACCTTGACGCAATACAGAAATGGCTTGAAGTATGGAGAATTAAAGTCAATCAAACCAAATCGACACACGTGACATTCACAAACTAAAAACAGACATGTCCACCAGTGAAAATTGGTGGAAAAAATATTCCACAAGAAGAC
>JAGTTH010003223.1:0-136041 GCA_022606485.1 Agraylea sexmaculata
AAATTGTTATTTAGTTTTTAAGCTTTATATTTTGTAACTTTTTTGTTAATATTGCTTTTATCGTTGTTATTATTAATTAATCTTCTAATTTGTAAATGGGTTTTTATTTTTTTCCTTTTCTTTCTATGATTAAATACTATTAATCATGTCAAATTTAAATAAAACATTCTCATGTTAGTTATAGGTAAAAAGATGTGTACACTCTGTACACGTAAGTCTATTTCCAAAGATGTATTGTTCTATCAATCAATGTAAAAACTTATGCATAATAAAGAAATTATAATAATATGCGTTTCTAATTAAAAGCTTTAAATAATCAATTGGGTGCGTAGCATTATATTATTTGTTACCTCATAATAAAAGGATTTAAGAGAGGTCTAGGTACTTTAAATATGAAATTTCGAACACAACATATTTTGATATCGTCATCAATTAAATCAAATAATTATTATCTCATAATAGGTACATGGATTGTTTTGAAAAGTCGTTACCGCAATAAAGCAATTTGAGAAAATTATCTAGGATTACGTTTGCAGATTTTGCTTTCGATATATTAAATATCAAAAACTCAAACTCAATATGTAAAAACTAATGAGCTTATATATTTAGAAATGCCAATAATAATATTGTAAGACGTCAAAACCATAGCAGGCACCAGCCATATACACAGGCACATCTGTCAGCCGCTTGGGGCGCTGCTTCTACCGCCTCGCCGACTCGCAAGTTCAAATTATATTGCGTGTACATGTATTCATGACTGGGCATATTCGAATGGAAGACCTAATATTGCATGGCGCTTCTATAGATAATAGTTCATTGGTAAACAGTCTCTAAAAGCAACCTAAATCTGTAAGATTTATTTGATTTTTTTTTTAACATTTCTGTAACACGATGTATAATATTCTTAAATGTATAATACCATGGACTTTTGACTGAAATGTATGTGATTTTAAGATTATTGAACTGAGTAATGTTAAGATGATGCATTTGCACCAAAATTCATTTGAGTCAATATAGTCTGATAAAAAATAGGCTAGTACAATAAAACTGGTATCTATTGTAAATTTTTAATTGTAATTATCCATTAAATATAAATAAAAATATCAATCAGTGCTGCATTAAAAATGTCGATCATAAGCAATATTGCAATACTTTTATAATAATTTGAGAGAAATTTCAGAGTAAAAAAAATAACATTCATTTAATTATTAACATTTCTACGACCAATAACCATTTAAGATATAGAATTCAAAATAATTATTTTTATAATTTGTGTTCAAGTTGTGTGGACATGTAAGTGCTCAATGTCGGTGTTTTGAAGATTGATCAAATGGCCAACAGGTCTTTATTATCATTTCTACCTGTGATCTCTTCTCTTCTCTGATATGATATTATGTCATTATCTAAGGTACAAATGATTACTACCTGAAATGGTACTGAAAAAAAAATGCCAAAAGTATTAATAAGGAAAATCGGGAACATATTCTTTTATAAGAGTTATCAGCTCAAAATAAATTATTACGTATACAATATAATAAAATTGACTAAACTTCATAAGAATAAATGTACAATTGGTTTACACGATAATATTTAGTTTATAATTAAACATTGAGTATTATTAAATCATTAGTCATTAAATAAAGAATAAATTATTATAAAAAAATATATAAACGAAAACAATTATTTGATAAATCTAATAAATAAAATAAGCAATATTATTAATTAATATTTATTTATTATTATTTTATTATCAAACAATTTTGAAGTGACATCTGTGTATTTCGTGTAGTACTTTTATTGCTGAGTACAACGCATAATATAATCTTTCCGCTATTAGGCGAAAGATCTAATAATAAATATTAATATTATTTAACTCCAAGAATTCTAAATCTATGAGAAATAGGTTTATTTAAAAGTGCAGCTTGTCCCCCAATAATTCTAGGCCTATGTGTAGTTTGGTCACGTTTATCGTGTTTATTGTTTGAATGTCGGTGTTTAAATGGTTGATGGAAAATATTAAAAATATTTAAAGGAGATCTTCTCTTCACACGGAATATACTATCATCACTATTTTCTCTAAAATATAAAAAAAATATATTAAAGATCAAATTAGTCGTTCAATGTAAAATAATCACCCGCAAGCCAGAATGCAAAAAGTGAAAATGAGAGTTAAAAGTAGGACAGTCTTCCCCTGAAAAGCGATAATTATTAATATTACAAATAATAATTATTCAAATATACCTGCTTACTTTAATCATTATTATTTCCTTTCCGTAATTATGCCAAAGAACTACTATTAGTCAAACATAAATAAATTGCAGTTTTCGCACGTACTGATAAAAAATCAAGGATGAACAATTTTCATACTAAAATTTTTAATAAAAAAATATGTTCGTCAGAAAATGTTGTCTTGAAATAAAATAAATGCTTGATTTTTTAAATTAAATAAGCACACAAATTTAAAATATTGGCAACCATGTTTATCGTTTGAATTGATTTATCTCGAGGTGTAAAATAGGAATAATTAAATTTCCATTGTGTTTCTCGAATTGTATAAAATGGAATTCAAGGTATGATTAAATTATTATAATGAATCTCATTATCCCGCTAAATGAATTGTTTATTGTTTGTATTATTTTTAATAAAATAATAGTGGAATGTGATATACTGGAGAATATTACAAGGAAGGTAAGATTAGCGTCACTGAATAAAATCAAGGATCAACCTTCAACAAAGGTGAGTGTCACTTTTTTCTATCAAGAATTTTGAATTATATTAATATTAATACACTGCTTGAATAATAATTAATAAATTCAAACTAATTCATATGTTTCACTATAAAAATACCAAAATAAGAATTTTAATTTCGATGATTTTGTATAGCTATATGATTATTGTTAAATAATTAGCAAACCTAGCAAATGAATATACGAATTTATGGAGCAGTGCGCGGGTTTTTTAAATTATTATTTTATAATTTAATTGAGGGGCTCAGAATGTAAAGTTCCCAAACCCACTTTGAATCAAATTGAGTAAAAGCATCCTAAACCTACATTTTCTTTGGAATCATTCAAAATCAAAATGGGGGACGATTAGATTTATTTATTATATTTTGATGTTCAAATAATACAAGTTGGGTTAATAGATACCGTTAAATATTTGAAAAAAAAATTAACTTCAATGAATCATTATTATTTTTCTTTTGGAAAAATACTTCCATCCATCTGGAACCGATTAATCAATTTAATACTACTTAATTATAAATTGTTCAAATCAAGTATTTAAAATCTGAGGAAATGTTTTTATAAATTGTATAATAGGAGAAATTTAAAAGATATTTTGAATATTTTTTATGTGATAATTTTATTCATAATGTTGGTGGAGGATATTCTGTTCAGTTCCCTGTTGATTGACAACCGCCTGACAGGTGAGGTGCTTTACTTTACTTCTACCTTCTTTTTTATCATATATTTTGTATAAAAGTTTCCTTTTTTTATTATTTAGAAACACCCGTCACTCATTCACCCTATCGGTTTACCCTGTTTGAATAATTGAACTCTCGCCCTTTCAGTACAACCACATTGGTTAACTTACCGTCTCGTATATTTAATACATAAAAATATTAACGTTTTAAATTATATAATTCTGTTTAATACAAAAGAAGCGGATTATTCTCTTTCAAAGAATATAATATTTAATTAGCATTTACATATATAAATAACTATGAAGGATTTTAAATTGCTGGTTAAATGGGTCCTTCAAGACTATAATTTCATTGATTAGGCTTGATTTTTACACGTAAAAATATTATTTATATACCAGTAATTTTATCAAAATCAATAGGTATAGTTCTAACACTGTTTTTAGTAATATGTATTTAAATTAAATTATCTCTACCTATATTCTCATAATTGTATTTTTTTGTATTAAAGATGTAAAAAAATAACAAATATAGAAAGATGAGAATTTTTTATTTAAAATAAATATTATTATTAAAAAAGTGCTTTTAAAAAGAATAATGGTGATATAATCAGTGTTTTTTATTTTACAAATAAATCAGTCCTCAGTTGGTAAGAATGTAAATATATAGTTTTTACTCATTTTTATTCATTAATAATGTTTATCTATGTGAAAATCTAATTGTTTAAAGATTATCAAATAACATTGAAATTATGTTGGTTTCGTTAATTTTTTTTTATTAAATATAATTTGCATACAATGTTTTGATACATTATGATTAGATGTTACAATATTATGTTTATAGACTAAGTCTTTTACTAATTTAAAAACGGAGTACAATCAATTGATAATTAAAATAATTAATAAGTCATAACATAATATATGGGAAAAAATACAAAAACCCACATGTAGAACTACTAAAATATATATAATACATAATAAATAATAAAAATATATACTTAATACTATGAATAAAACAAAAATATTGTGAAACACGAATATAGTAAAATCATTAAGGACTGTGGAAACAAATATGTTTGTGAAAAAAAAATTTTTTTTTATGAAATTTCCCTTTAAAATTTCAGTGGTAATTTAAAGTTTCGCTTATTTGAAACATATTTGATTCTGTTATACACATTATATGTATTTTGTAAAGTCCATAGATTATTAAAAAAATATTCAACTATACTTATTTAATCATCTTCGGAGACTTGATTTTGTTTGATTACCATTAATTTCTTAATAAAATGTGTGTTGATATTAACATTATGGTATGCATGATCAGTGTTGTTCCTAACTGACCGAAAATTAATATACTCTTTCCGCATAAATCCTCTTCTGTAATATATTCGTCTGAGTTTGCACATCTATCTGTTGTTTATTATTTTTTTATGTTTGTTAGGCCTAGATAAATCGCCTGCTCCAGCGTATAATATCGTAAGTGTAAAAAAAAAAATCTGTGTGCTCTTACGTCTTTATGGAACTGAGCCACATATTGCACGTATGAAATGTATGAAACGTCAAAAAATGTTGATTTTCAATCATTATTTAACAAATTAAGTGGGACTTTTCGACATAGTAAAATAGTCCTATTTGACCGGCAACTAATGTAGATTCATCTATTATCTATTACACATTTCATCTCTCTGTCAATAGAAGGTATTCAATCGTAAATTGTAATATTTTATAAATAATAATCAAACCGAGTGACACGTGACAGGCAGTGTTACCAGATTGAATATGTGGCTCAGTTCCATAAAGAGCACGCAGAATTATTTTTGCACTTACGATATTATACGCTGGATCAGGCGAGATGTTTGAATGCTCCTGGCGTCCAAAAGGCACTTTCGATCATGTCGCAGCCATTTTCAGAGTTACACCTTTCCCAGGTTATTTCTTATATATAAATGTAGAATATAATAATGTGGCGGCAAAGAGTCCCTTGAAGCATCAGTGGTATTGAATTAAAACCGGTAGCCAAGTTGTATGGTACACTGGACAAGGAATTCGATTGTGAACACTGCCACCGAACACCATACCACATCACATATCATCATCATATCTTAGATCATCATACCATCACCAATATGGACACTACATTACTAGACCGCTAATATGTACAATCCTACCACAGATAATCGAGTTATCCGAGACACTTGTGGAGCTTGGTTAGATTTTATTAATAAACTGACTAAATATGTGGCCAAAGATAGAAGTGACTATCTGTCATATGAGATGTCTTAATAATATAAAAGGCAGGACCACCTACAATAATGTCTGCCCACCTCGCCTGCCAATCATATGAAACTTTCCCCACTGTGCCACTGACAATTGTACAAAAAATACACACGATAATATCATATATATGAGCCCAAAATATTATACGTCTAAGAATTCAGTTGAATATTTAAAATTACATTTAATTTTTACATAGTAATAAGTCTTTAGCTGATTTATTTGATCAATTTGATAGAAGGATTGATTAATTAATATAAGATTTTATTAGATTGATTATTAATACAAAAACGTATCTACAATTAGACAGTTTACAGGGAGAGAAGAAAAAATCCAATATTAGTGGTTCTTTATTGTAATTTATAATATTGGAATGTTTTTGTACAAACATATAAGTTTGGCTTTAATATAATGCACACAATAATTATTGATATGCCATGTTAACTTTTATTATTTTTTAATATTTGTAAAAAATGTGCAATTTTAACTCAAGAATGAAATATTTGTATAACGTTATTATGTTGGTATACATTTTTGTTAATAACCCATCAAAATATTAAGAAAAACAATAATAAAATAAAAATATGACAATTGTTAGTTAATAACTAAGTTACTTTGTTTTTTATTAAGTTTTGTAATTATTAAGTTTTTTGCATTTTAAAACAGTATATTTTATATTTCATTAATTTATTTAGGGATGTTAATATTATGTGAAAATTATTACATAATGTCATTAAAAAAATATAAAGAATTTACATTGAACCATCAACTTTTGATATTTTTTTGTAATAATTATAGCAAAGATATATATTTCATGGGCAAATAAATAAATAAAACATTAAAAACCTATCTAATATTTTTCCTGACAGAGTCGTTCATCAATTAACTTTATTAGTATCAAGTGTTTGAATCCACCGAGTCTAGATTCATTGGTTAATAACGAGTCTGCAGCTTTTATTTTGTGCATATGCAAATTCTAGGTATATTTATAAAATTGCCATAATGCAATATAGGAAATGTAATGACAATGGAATATAATATTCGACGTAACTCGGGATTATGTGGCAACAATAAGCTTAAAGCTTAGCGCCGATAAGCTAAGTTATAATCTTGTTTTTATAGCCCACATTGTCTAGTGGACATTGTGAAGGGGATGATTAGCTAAAGCGTCAAGTGCACAACAATAGAAGGTGGATAATATAATATTATGTAGGTACCGGTGATATTTGGCTAATCTTGTACAAACACCGTAACGGTACTGGTTACTGTACTTAGTCTGAAGGTAATATTACTGGAAAAGTGGTGGTATTTGAGTGTTGTTTTATTTTGTGTAATATTGTTTTAATTGGAGCTGCGGGGGTTATGGAATTTGTTATGGTGTCCTGCTGTTAGCTGGTAGCACTTATTAACATTATGCTTCAACTAACATGGATCAGGATTCAGGACCTTCTTCAACACTGCCACTGCTGACATCTTTTCAAACAACGCCATCATATCTTACGAATTCCAATACTCTTATTTGTATTTATAATGAATCTTACAAATATTTATCAGTGAAATATAATATTGGAAGATCCATTACTTTACCCGGTGCTGCCCAGCTTGGTCTACTGCGGCACAAATTCATATCAATAAAATTCAAATTATCCAGAGTGTCTTAAGATGGCCTTAGATCTTGAACCTGGCACATTTCTTAAAGAAGTCCATAAGGACATTAAGCTAAAAATGGTCAAAACAAATATCGTAGATTTGAGTAAAAACATTACACTAAAATGACTAACTTCCCGACTAACCCAATCATAAGACATGTAAATAAAACCAAATATGCCTCGAGGAAACCTAAGTTCATTTTACCAATGGACTATTATTTAAGTAATTTTCATTCTAAATGTATGTGTGGTTTGGTTAAATATTTTTTTGTATGTCAGTAGGTAGAATATTAAAAGTGTAGTCATTGTTATAGGACGGGCGCCTGTTAGTCCGACAGTAGAATATTGTAAGGTGTACCGGCGGCATATGTTACACCATAAAATAAATAATATCTGTATGGGAATGTACAAGTAAGGTAATTGTATTTGAGATTATATCTGTGTGGTGGGTCATCTTTACTGAAATATATACCAAACAATAACAATATGGTCAAAGGATGCGACGAATAATACGTGGACACTCCAACACTTTGCTAAATACACGTGGCGGTACATTTCAAATAAATACTAAAATAAACCAACACTACAGTTATTCTGAGGCTTGTTTAGAAATGAACCAAATAAAATAATAAATAACACTGTTGAGCGATAATACAATAATAACAACAGTCAGTCAATATGCACATAAATAAACATACATACATTAAGGAGCAAAATTAGTTCAAGATGTTAATGATTTAATAACATTCAAGAAAGATTCATTCATTCATAAAAGAAAATGAAAATGGCCAATTATGTATAAGACAAAAAATACTGTGAAATTATCATTTATCCATAAAATACCTATGTATTGATTGTTTTATGAATGTACTCCTTAATTCTGGCCATTTAGTAGTGCGTACTGTATTTTTACATCATTGTGTTTATATTTCAAATACAATATAATCTAGTTTTATCATGGGTAAATAACATTATAGGAATTATTCTTAAAATATATTAAATTTTACAGCAAAAAAATAAAATTTGATAAAGATTTTATTAATTCAAAAAAAGAAGACATATACCTTCATAAGTCTTCATAACATAAAAATGATTTAATGGACATAAAATGACTACTACGAGTAAATCATTTGAAAAAATGTTGTGTAGTAATATCTAGAATGCCAAAACATTTAATAATATTGAATTATTAATACTTTGAATTTAAGATATCAAACAAATAACACAATGTTGACTAATAAGTATGAAAGAGCATTTTTATTAATCGCGTGCGTTGGTTGCATTTAATTATACATTGAATGTCAGTATTATTGCTAATATTACACAATTACTCATGTAAGTAGTGAAAGTTTATCCTCTTAAATATATTTATATATATACATAAATTAAGTATATGTAAATAAGAATCAAAGCCACACCCACAACACTGTCATTGGTTACTTGCTCAACGATACTATAATCAAAATATAATCTTTCATTTCTATGGCTTCAATTAACAGTTAAAAAATCGATTAAAAAGCCATCGTCCTGCTAAGCCAATACGATTTACTCTAAAATATACGCATACAATTTTAAAATTCCGATGCTGTTGGAATAATATGGATTATTTTTATTATGGGAATCGTTATGGGGCAAAGCGGAAGTCTACTTTTTTGTACAAAAAGTGGCATTAAACAAGCCACTTTTTACTAATTTGTGTTCATTTAGTCGATCGTGTAAAATTAAACATGACGTTGTTTGGTAAAATAATATGTGATATTGCCATTTTGAGGAATAAACATACACCTGTAGGTATATGCATTGTGCGGAGCAGGTAGCACTCCTTTTTAAACGGGGTTTTATAAATATGAAAATAGGTGTTTGGTATGTGGCACCTTGTATTCCTCATTTACCTATGAAAGGTAATATGATCTAAAAGAAAACAGTCACCCTGGAATAGACACCACTCGTCCCTGTAACTGATATCATACAACAGTTCACTCCATTTCACATACAATATCTTCGAATATCTAGTAAATTTTTTTAAGGAATTTGCCCAAATTTTTATATTAAAAAAATATTAAATTTTATCTCAATTTGCGTTCTTACTTATTAATAATTTATAAACAAATATTGCTCTATTCAGCTAGTCTGTTTGCCTCTTAGCCTACTAACTTTTGTATTTTCAGATTACCTGCATAGAGTAATTCCATCTTCTTTATGACATAGTCAATATAAAGAACTTTGGACTACTAACATGTAGTCATCCTCAGAGTCTGAATACTATACTTAATACTTGACTGAATAAAACTATAGTGGAAATTACAGACATATTTCTTTAAATTATAGTCACCAAGAAGTCAACGCGATCAATATAGTTAATATTATATATAATACAATTTCTTTATTACGTCTGAATTATACAATGATTGATAATACAAAACATGTTAGAAATTAGCTTTAGGTATACAGATATTATAATTTTTTTTATCTATAACTAAAATAAGAATTAATAATAATATTCTATGGGTAATTTTTTTTAAATTTATTCTCTATGGGTTATTTGTATTTATGTTGTTTATTTTATCATTGATGTATATATTATATTAATAATATATGATATTAATAAAATCCCGATCGATTGTTTTGATCCAGGTTTACTCTGATTTCCTATATTGTAAGGTAAATACTGATTATTTAGTCAGTGACTTGTGTAACTAGTAATAGTTAAGATCACCGACAGACAATTAATTAACACATTGTTGTGTATAAAAAAACATCTCTAAAATAAATAAATGTATTATTAAAAGTAAGGTAAAAGATATTGAATTTATTATCGTTCTTGTTGTGTCAATTACACACTAATTTTAAAATAGTACAATAAACTTATAAAGTTAAAAATTTATTATGTTCACCATATTTAGGAGCTAATTGATTTAAATTTAATGTGAGAAGTTTTTTTTCAAATTATAAATTTACATGGGGGTTTCCTGATTTGGAAATCCAAGCTTGCAGAAAGACTGTTATTAGATTTTTGCTGATTTTAGTCTCGTGTTGGATTAAGATATGATGATCATAAACGTAGGTATCAGATGATTTTGTGCAGAACAATAAAGATTAAGATGTTACAACAAAATATGTCACAGGTGGTTGATTAGTTAGTCCCTTATTAATATAGTAATGGTAAATATATTGTGTTGAAAGGTATTGGGATCAAAGTGCATAGTGCAGTAGTAATTTCCACTTTTATAACTAATAGTTATAGTGTGTAGTAAGTATTGACCACAGGGTATGCAACTTTTTGCCTGTCCACTGAAGCGTTTGGTCGTGAACGAGCCTCAGTCTTTCAGCTCTATTAATCTCTTACGTCAAAGGTACTTTACTACGTGATTCATCGTGTTATTTACACTGAATACATCTAACCTATTACCATACCACATCGCATTTGCTTATGAGGTATACAATGATGCAAAAAAATATATAAATTTCATATATTTACTTAAAATGAGCAACACTTTTATAGAAGACTTACCCACTCATAAATAGATTGTATATAAAGACATAAAAAGGGTATCGAAACGATCTTTAATTATCTCTATTTTGAAAATCATAGGAGCACAAACATGTTTTGATAAAACTGAATTTCAATGTTTTGACAAATAGAAAAAAAATATTTTTATCAAAATCTATTCGTTTTTTTTTTTTTGTTTATTTTTAATCTATTTAATGATTTAATACTCCATAACGCACATTATCTGTAAACTTAAGAAAATTTGGACTTTTATTTTGTATGATTGATATATATTTATTTAAAATATTTTTTGATAAACTTCTAGGCTTTTAGAGAGAGAAAAAATACCCAAATATCCAACCCTATAATAGAAAAAAGTCACATTTTAATAATATTTCCTTCTTGTATGTAAGTAACTATTTCATGTCAAAAAGAGCAATATTAAATATTAAACGTAAGCACTTTAATCAAAAAGAATAATATTGCTAAATATATTGTAATTATGACAAAAAGTGAATATTTAAAGAATTATACCTTACGTATCTTCAACAAGCTGCTTATGTTTTTTTTCTTATTTACCTAATTGTGTTTTTTCGGAATAATAGACTCATGGCTATTATTCAAACATTAAAACTGATTCTATTTGCAGCTATTCCTTTATTTTTTGTATTAAATTGATTATGCATTTTTCATTAGTTGGGATGTGAAGTTTTTGTGTTGACTGCTTCGAAAACGAGGAGTCACTATTAAGTATGCTTCATTGAAAATTATATCGCTTCAAAGGTTTTAAACACAATTTACTACTAATAAACAATATGAGATTTATCAATACTATTAAATAGATATATATTATTAAAAATATAGTGGTATGTCAATGTCGTTGATAATCGAACAGTCGATTAAACTTAGAGAATGACGTTATAGACGATTATTCTATATGACATTTAGTTCAATGTGGCCACATTGACGTCAAATATTTATTATGTTATTTATCAAAAATCTAATAACAACAATAATGTAAAAAATATTCTTTAATAAATTAGTAGATATATTTAAAAAGGATGTTTTTAAGTAATAAATATATTACATATTTTAAATGAAAATTGCTTATTTTAAATAAATTATATTATACTGTAGTAGATATTGTGGGCGGGCTTGTTTTTGCATTCCAGATTGAAATACAGAGCATAATAAACCATTTATAATATTTATTCATATCAAATACAATATACCTTGTGAGAAATTAAATGCTTTGAAGTTTTCAAAAAATACCATAATATAAATTATTATTGTAGAAATAATTATTCAAACACATTCAACATAAAACGTAATATAGCAACATTGAATTCTGAAGAAATATTATAATTGAGACGTTTCTAAAACCAAGCATGTCCATAATATAAAATAAATTTTCACATTGAATAAAGTTATTGAAAAAATCAGGGAAAATGTTGAATAAATCCAATTTATAAAAGAAAATTGAAAAATCAACATGAAGCATATCGCATTTTTTAAATATTTTATTAAGGGTTTTTTGAGGTTTTTTTTAAATTGTTTTTTTAGACACAACAATGTCTAATTCATTGTCTGTTGGTGATCTTAACTATTACTAGTTACACAAGTCATCGACAGAGCGGCTCTGCCGAATTTAATAATAGCCTCAATATTTACCTTACAATCCAGGAAATTAAAGTAAGCCTGGATCAAGAAGATCGATTGAGTTGGTATGTTTGCTAGTTTTTTAATAGAAAGTAAATTGAAAACCGCTGTTATTCTATATTTTTCCTAAAGAAAAATGACCGTTGATTATTAATCTGTTAAAATTAAATTTATACGTTATTTTACATTATTACAAATTTCCACCAAATATACGTGCGTGGTATGTATCAATATTTCCAACTACATCACATTTTATTTAAATAAAAATGCATAGTAAACTGTTGACGATTTCTAATAAAAAATGAATAGATGTTTTGAAATGTGTATTATAAATAAATTTGTGGGAAAAGAGAATAGAAGAGAAATCGGTCGATCAGAGACAAGCTCATTCATCTCTGCATCTAATTGTGCGTCATAATTGAATCAAAGCCAATGCCGGGGTTCAAAAACAAAGAGGTGACTCGAGGCAGAATATATATATATACATATAATATTGAAAAAGAGACAACGATCGATAAGAAAAAGTGTACAAGGGACTCGAATGGAGAGGCCAAGAGGACACCGACATGATTGATGAAGGAACCGGACTTGTTTGAGTACAGCCGCGACCGATAACACATTTATTGACACCGTAATGAGATTCGACCACCATCACTTTTAGAATAAGGTATTACGTGGATGGGTGACCATTCCATCCGTGGACAAGGAAATAATACTAATACCTATTGTATGCGGCGAGGACATTCAAGGATAAATCATAAACAAACTAGCGCCGATTCTCTCATTGAAGGCATTACAGAAGCAAAACATTCAAATAATAATATTAACTATTACAGTTAATGGGTGAAGTGCAGCATATTTATACAACCACAAAATACACATAAATTAACCAATATCTGCGAAACTCACAAATTTTGAAGAAATCAACCCATTGAGTAAGGGCTAAAGGGTGGCTGTTATTTTATATTTATTTGGTATTTAACTAATTTTATTAAAACTTCGGTTTCAATAAGAAAATAAATAGTGGTAATTTATTTAAGAAAATTGTCGCAATCAAACAAATTTATTAATAAAAGCCTTTAAAAAATATATATACATTTTATGTAATGTTTGATTTATTTTAGTTATTTTTAACATTAAATTAAATAAGTATTTTTATTATACAATTTTTTTATTAAATATAATTTGCATACAATGTTTTGATACATTATGATTAGATGTTACAATATTAAGATTATAGACTTTTACTTATTTAAATACGGAGTACAATCAATTGATATTTAAAATAATTAATAAGTCATAACATAATTTATGGGGAAAATACAAAAATCCACTTGTAGAACTACTAATATATATAATACATAATAAATAATAATAATAGTAATAATAAAATAGATAGAATTACAAAAACATATACTTAATACTATATGAATAAAACAAAAATATTGTGAAACACGAATATAGTAAAATCATTAATGACTGTGGAGACAGACAAAATCAAATGTGTTTGTGAAAAATGATATGTTAAAGAATTTTTATGAAATGTCTCTCAAACATTTCAGTGGTAAAATTATATAACTAGATTATGATACATACCTATAACTAATATAAGTTTCAAGTGTGTGTATTAATAAAAGTCTTGACATTTTTTAATTATTTACATTTACATTATAGTATTTTATTTAATATTAAGTAAAATTAATAAAGATTTACCTGAATAGGATTTAGTTGATAAAATTGTTTTATATTTATGTGTAGGTATAGGTTCTCTGGTAATGGACTGGTGAATAATGAATGGTAATGAGTAATCGAAAATTAAAGGTTAGAGTTTATATATTAAAAAGTCACAATATGCGATAGGTACATGATTTAAATATGATGAATATTCGTCGACAAAGGCTGTATTATTTATTTACAAGTCTCCAGGTTGTTTTACTATTAATTACTGATGAATATTGTGTGTTGGTTTAATTGGAGATGTCGAGCTGTCATAGTGTTGGACCACCTCTGTTATCTGTCCTCTGTTATCTGACCTGCTATGTTTTAAATAATTGCTCTGACGCGTCCACTTCGATCATCGATACCTTCACCATCATCACCATTTCTTATATTATTAATATCGTGTTTGATAATTCAAAAATACTAATATGTTACTCTTCTATCGCATATATCTCGGCTCACTCATCCGATTGATTTCACAGTCGAACGAATTCGCTGAACACAATGTTTGTACATGATGTGTTTTTAATTATTTACAAATATTTTTTGTTACAGCTGACAGTAAAACAATCGGAAAAATATACAAGTTTTAATAGCATTACATACATTGTAATATTCCCACGTAGCATTTACTGGCTTCTACTGTCATTAAACACAATTAATACCACACAAAGATCACTTCTAAGGAATCATTTCACCCGAAATATTATTAATTGTAGCAAATTAATAAGCCGCAATAAGCGAAATATTGTTCTAAAAGAATAACAAGAGGCATTACTTATATAAAATATTTCTATCTCTATAGATTGTTTCAATACAAAATGTAAATAATAGTGTTGCACAAACACCAATAAATGTTATTCATAAAAAAGTATATGAAATCACCTTTGATAATTAATTTTCTTTAAATACTGTAATAAGTTTGAAAGTAAGTAATAAAATACCCAACGAAGAATGGTACTTCAGAAAACTAATAAAATAAAAAATCTATGAAGAAATATGTTTGTAATTATTAACTATTAAAAATTTAATTATTATTATTTATGATTATAATCATTTTTTGAATTAAATAATTATTACAAATTACAAGTGGAACTTACAAACATAATTCTTTAAATTATGAAATTCCAAGAAATCAACGCGATCAACAATGTAAAAACTGTTTGGTTGAAAATTTGGCACAAAGGATTAAATAAAAGTTAAAAATAAAACCGCACAATTTATGAATTGGTTCGACTTTAGAATGGAAATGATCTATTTGTTCAATCTACAACTAATTAAAATTATGATAAACTTAACAAGTTACTATCTAGCTAAATTATTAATAAATTTTAATTTTAATGTCATAAGTAATGAGCAATCAAATATTGGGATGAATGTTAAAAAAGCGCGTCCCCTGGTTAAACGCGGCTATGGAGTATGTATGGAGCAATTTCTATGAGTATACCTACTGTTAAAAAGTAGTATTTTATACAAAGATTTATACAAAAGATAACAGAAGTTTGTCAGAGACCCATTACGTGTAAAATATCATTTAAAATATTTGATCATTTGATACTTTTCTAATATGTTTAGAGGTAAAATATTCAGTAGTCGATCGATGAAAGGTGTAGAAGTGTCAAATAACTTGAAGGGACAGTGATGATGATGATGCAGTAGACACTTGATACTTTCCCTTCTTGTTATTATTACCAAAATATCAAACAAGGACCTCTCAATATTATTATAATGTACCAAACAAGACCCTCTGTCGTGAAATATTAGCAGAGGAAAAATCAAAAAAGACTGTTATCGTATGGCGCAAGTAACCGAATGACCAACATATGAAACTTTTTGGCTACCGGACACCCAAATCACTTTATCGCTCTAACAACTATAATTTATTAAATCATATTTAATAAAATAATATTTTATTACATGTAGGGTGCGTGAATATTTTGTTTTGCGAGAAATATAATTTTAATTGAATTACAAACATATGACACATGTTTTTTTATATTAATTAATAAGCTAATTTTTACTATAAATATACTTCATATCCCTCTAAATGAAAGATTTGTCAATTGAAAAAATTAAAATTTTAAGTAGTTATTATTTTGGTGGATTTTGAGAGTTTAACGTATTTTAATGTGTTTATAATATTTTTGTAATATTTTTTTTTTAATAGAACACGACATCCTTTCAAATATTTTAAAAATAAAAACTTTAAAACTTACTTAGTGAAAAATTATTATAGCCAGTATAAAAGCTTTTAGATTTAAAATTGATATGTACCTTCTTTCACACACTTAAATCTTCCAAAAGAATAATTTTTATTTATGGTAAAGGAATGCCATAATTTTATTTAAAATTTTTAAGCCCAGCCAATTTTCAACAGTTTGAAATGAAATAAAAAATATTTATAATTTAATAAAAGCAACCTTCTATAGTTATATTAAATTTGAGACAGTGATATTAACATATTATTTATGTCTTATAATAATTTGTTTACTTTATATATTTTAACTTAAGTAATAAACATTATAACAAAATGGTTAACTTCTCCACTTACTCCTTAATACAAAATATAAATAAAATTACCACTGAAATGTTTAAGGGAAATTTCATAAAAAATCTTTATCATATGACTTTATACAAACACATTTGATTTTGTCTGTCTCGGCAGTCTTTAATGATTTTACTATATTTTTGTTTCACAATATTTTTGTTTCATTCATATAGTATTAAGTATTTGTTTATATTTCAATTTTTTTTAATTATTGTTAGAATTTATTATGGATTATATTTATTTAAGTAGTTCTACAAGTGGGTTTTTTGTATTTTCCCCATAAATTATGTTATGACTTATTAACTATTTTAATTACCAATTGATTGTACTCTGTATTAAAATAAGTAAACGACTTAATCTATAAACTTAATATTGTAACATCTAATCATAATGTATCAAAACATTGTATGTAAATTATATTTATAATAATAATAAAATTTGTAATGTGTTAGAAGGAAGAAAAGTTCGCTTTGAGTTGTGATGGGATGTGAAATTGAGCCAATTGCATGTCAGCTTGCAAATTGACACCTTGCATATTGCAAATTTTAAGGGTTGACGACAACTGGACCACATATTCTGTAGTAGTTCAATATTATTGTATCTTTGATTTTATAATAATATAATAAATAATATATAAAATATAGCGCCATAGAGAGAAGGCGGCTCGAAGTAACCCAAAAGGGTTTCAGGTTTCTGCATCAACAGTAACCGGCCGCTGTCATGCGCCATCAAATACAAATGTGCAATTGTTTGTGGAATTAATAAGACCTTCTTTCTTTTTTAGATTCAGCTTTTTTATATTTACAGCGGGCTGCCGCTCCTATGCTTTATACGAGTATGAGTTTACTCGACTGGAACTTTCAAAGACGGCTCTTTTTTGAAGAACCCTTTTTATAAAAATATCTTCCATCACAATAAAATCATAAAAACACATTTTTATTAATTCATCCTACAATCGATATAAACAGTTAAACGCCTTAGTTACAAATGGCGCAAATAAATTTATTTATTATAAACGTAAATTAAGTGAAAGAGGTGGTTAAGAGAGTGAAAAAAAAAAGTTCAAATGTTCACAATTGTAAGACACTGCGCGGCTAACATTTTTATTATGTGGTAAAATGTATTATTTTATTTGAATTTCAGCATATTTATAGAACAATCTTTTAACATAGGTATAATAATAAAATAATTTTTTTTTTTTTTTAAATTTGCATTCAACTTTATAGTTTGTCCCATGAAGTATGATAACTATAGATGTATATAATGAAGTAATAAGCAATATTATAAAGGAAATCGTTGCAGAACTCGAGTATGTTAAAGTACTTCATCACACTCACTTGGACTAGGTCTGATTATAAGACAGATAAATGTGTAGGTACATATTTTATATTGTATTGTCTCGATACTAAAAAAATATACCTAGTACGAAAATCGTCTTTAATGATTATACAAATAAAATAATATTATTTAATTGTAATTTGATAGGCATGATTCATAAATATTCATTTTACATTATTTACATTATTACATTATAATAAAATCAGTATTAAACAAAAGAATTACCTACTACCACTATACTACTAAATTTATGGTTATTTTTTTTCAATAAAATATGTTTCATTTGTCCGAACCCAACTGACTCTTCCCTATATAAAAAGCAAGCTATTTAGTTGATTTAAATTAACTGAATAATTATAAATTGTTATTTGCATCCTGGAATCAATTGTAGAAATATACGTAGAATTTTCACCCTACAAGTGATAAATCTAATATACATAGAATCTCGTTAAAATGTAGGAAGATACAAATTAAACAACATAATTAAAGTCTTTTCTCCTCCTATAGGATAATTATATTTAGATATGCTTTCTAAGGGCCCATTTTTTACTTGTTGGAAAATTGTTTCAAGTGATAGAGTTGCTCGAACCAGTCAGTATTTAACTTAAATTTAAGTACATTATTTATTTATGAGTTTATACAAAAAAATATCTATATGAGAATAACAAAAAAAACAATGTTTTGAACAAAACTAAAAATAAAAATTTACAAAAACATAGTATGTTTATTAAATTTATAAAAAGTGTTTAAAAAACATATATACATAGGACTGACTTTAATATTTTTAATAAATACTTGAGTCGATGATGAGAAATTAATTGATACAATAATGAAATATTGACTCAATGAAATATTATTACATTTCCAGTCCATATTAGCCAATTTCAGAAAGCTTCTTTTACAAGGTGATGATATGTGTATTGTAGATTTTGTTCGTTAAAAAATATGAATAATTGATGACATAATGTTGGCTCCATAACGGCAGTTCATCCTTATGACGAGACATCTAGTAGAATCAGTACCCATACAAAATAGGTATAATAGTAAATGTATGACAAAGTAAACAATCTCACGCAGATCTGTGGATGGCCGGTAAGTGTAGGGTGGCGGGTTCAGTAGTTTTTGTCACTCGTCATGTGTGGCCCCATTTTCCGGACATACGCCCTAACAATGCACCCAAAACAACAATAAACAAACTAGAATATGGGAAAAAATGCGGCAGACAGACACCGCAGACATAGACAGATATAGAGAGGTTCTTTCTTCAGTGGTCGGTACTGAAAGCAGCAAGCACTGGATTCAAGATACCGTAAAATCGCGTTTCAGACTACCGACAATTCCTTTGACTGCATCGTCAGCGTACAAAATACCACATGCGGAAAAGGATTCGCACCTCTTCTCATACATCTTCTCATCCAGTCCCAACAACAGCTCTATTATATGCATTCTGTAATCTCAGATAATATATGCATTTTCAGCCTAGTCTTGTCAAACAGCTGATAAATTATTATCTGGTTTAAAGCGTATCCCTATTGGCTTTCCTAGGCTTACTCACTATCATCACAAGAACTCCAGTTCAGTGATGAACCAAGGCTTCCCGCACCAGCATCTTCCACTTAATGCTCCTTCAGTTATTAATTCCTAAGCTCCTAACTACCTTATCTTAGCCTAGGTCTACCCTGCCTTCTCTTACCCACAGGCTTGCTGGATAGTATTTCCGATACTATCCCTCCTGCTCTTTAACCCAGCCTAATGTTAAAGCCCTAATAAACTGCACTACGTTCACGCTCTTATATAATGAGTAAATCTCATTGTTCCGTCTAATTCTAAATAGTCCCGGTGCCTCCTGAACAGGACCCAAGATCCTCCTAAGAATCTTCCGCTCGAACCCAAGTAGCCTATCCTCCTCAGTCTTGGTAATAACCCATGTTTCTGCACCGTAGGTTAGTACTGGCCTAATTAGCATCTTATATAATTCTACCTTGGTACTTCTACTTAGATATCTTGATCTGAGCAAGCGTACTAAGCCGAAATACGCCCTATTAGCACTTTGCAGGCGAGAGTTGATGTCCTGGTTATTTCCAGCTTCCTTAGTGACCACTGCTCCCAAATATACAAATGTTTCCTAGGCGTACTAGCCCAGTCAAATTAGGGTTTTACTCGGAATTTTAGCAAAGAAGCTGTTTAGCAAAGTACACCCTCTCCACCCTCTCCAACTCGAAAACGGTGGGGTTTATCAAAAATGTTTTTCACCAATATTTGTCACAAATTTGATGGTCTACATTGTTTTCTTAGATGTCAACATGATTGGAGCCATATAAACTGAGATAATCGTGAAAAACTGATTATTGTGACTTTTGACCTCGAATTACTTCCAAACCCGTCACCCGATTTCATTAGATTTTTCAGAACACCATTAGAATACCAAAATAAAGGTGTATGCAAAATTACAGCTAAATAAGCTGTTATGTATCTAAATCTAAAGAAAGGCTAACTCAATTTCTGCTAATTTTTTAACATTTTTTGTACATACATAATTGGTTTATTAATTGAAGTTGAAGAAGAAACACTATCGATACTAAATTATGCAACTAATACTTATATAATTTTTATTATTTCTCAATTGTTATTTTTGTTACCAATGTTTTATATAGTTATTTAACCTCTTCATGTTTCTATTAATTCAAACGAAAATATTTATTATAATAAACATTATGCAACATGAAGTGTGAATAAATCTTATTTGGAGTGTTTAAGCAGTAAGTAATTACTGGCATTCTCTTTATTAAATAAATTATCTTCATAAATGCCTCGTGTTTCTGAAGGATTAAATATTATTAGAAATATTATAATTAAAAAAAAACATAAAGATTATTTAATATGAATGCTTTAAAAGTTTGAGTAATAAACAGTGTAATGAAGTTCCATCAAGTAGGAAGTAAAATCGAGTGGGGTATTATATATTTATTTGGAATATTAGATGATAATCTTCAGAGAAACTTCAAAAGTCTTCCTCGGTGACACGAAATGGCTCTTTACCACAGCTATACAACTTTTTAAAACTTTAAACACCTCCCCGTGGATCTGAGTGAAGAAAGTTCATATACTATTCTACAATGGATTATAATTCGATGTAAATTATTATTGAAAGGCAGATGTACATTTATATGAATACATATATTTTAGAATGTGTATATAAAAGTCCAAGTTAATGCAGCGGCGTTCCATAAAGATAATCTCTTGATTGCGGCTTACTTTGTGTGGATGGGTATTTTCTATGGGGGTGGGTTTTTGTATCAAAAAACAACACTATCAAAAATAAAATATTAAATATGATATAATTCACCGAATATATAATACAATATTTTTGTATACAAAATACAAATATTAAACTAAAAAAATCTCACTTTTTCAAACAAAGGACCCTCATGGGGTGGATCGCTTACAGATTATCTTGGGTCGTCTTATTTTATTTTTTTCTTTCGAAGCCATGGATAGATACTTTCTTGAGTCCGTGGCTATAGTCATAGTCAAAAATATTTATTACCTCAGACTGCCATATTTATAATCATAAACGAATTTATTTTGTAAATAGCTGTGTGATAAAATAGTTAGATTTTATTTTATATTGTCGCTGACTGTACATTATTATATAGAAAGAGTTTGCAATAATTTTGAACGTGTAAAATATTTATTTAAAAATAAATACATTCGATCTTTGATTGATTAATAGATTTATTATAATTAATATAGCATACACAATTATTGTAATAAATATGTGATCTTAAAGTATAAGGTTATAGCGTGCATACATTATAAAGTATAAAGAACACACGACCATAGATCAATATTTTTTCTTTATTATTAAGTAATATTCCTAAGTCAACCCATTCAACATTTGCAAATTTTAATATATTATTTTTTAAATTTTCATACAGAGTGTAGAAGATGGCTGTGATATGATGATGTATTTTTTGTACCTAGTTATGATATGATGATATATATATTATGTTTTCACCTTTACAATTCCTGAATAAATTAATATTATTTATTTGGTATTATATGAAATAGGCATTATTGGTAAGAGATAAGTCACACAGGATTCAAAGTAAACCTTTGAATATTTTAAGGGATGTAGGGTATCTCGATGATATGAAAGTGATTTAATATTATTAGTGGGAATAAATGTGATTGACTCTAACAGGAAATTTTTAGGATAATATATATGTATATTTTTATTTAATAACCATTAAAATATTCAAAGGGTTGTAGGCGTAACTACCGATCATTGAAACCATAATGCTGTAAAACTCAAAAGGAAAGACAAAATAATATTACCCACGTTAAACATCGATTGATTGCAAAGTAGTGTAATGAAGACACATATTAGGTGTGTATTTTGTATTAGTTACCATCTTAAATATAGCTAGATATTATAATCGTATCGCCGGCAAATCTTTTAAAGCGGTACTGTATAAAGAGGCTGTTAAAGCAGCCGACAATATACCGACAAAGCCCTAGCCACAAAATAGAGCCTTTGTACAATATGTGTTCATATAATAGTTGCACTCTATTGTTGCACCTTTGTATTGATTTTTACCAATTTCAGGTCGGCCCCTTTTATAAATATCGATACGTGTTTTGCCAAAGGATTACCAGCCTTGATATCGCATTCTTTTCATACCGTATCATCTTAATTAGGGATTAGACCTTGTCGGCGAACACTCCCCATACAACAAACGATATCGGAATATTCAAGAAAAAAATGATTGAAGGGTCATGCCAAGAGACCTTAATCGTGCAGTGTATAATAATTCGACATTTTGTAAAAAAAATTTAAAAAATGCACTTAGTAGATAACTAACAAGTCTAGTAGAAGGGTCTTGATACAAATATTTTTTGTCACTATGATACAAAATTTTTGATATATTATTTATTACACGTTGAAATCGCTCTTAATTTTTCTGTATTTATCTACCTATTCAAGTGGCCTGTTAATTTAAACAACGAGCTATGTAACTCCCAAGTCATTCTCTCTTTTTTTGAGCAATTAATTGATTTGTACTATAACTTTTATACAATAAACAATTTATAATCAATTCGTAAGAAAAATGCGAGGTTGGTTATATTTTTTTTCTATTTTGATCAATTGAAATGTATTCATATTATTTTTTTTATAAATTTACACTCAGATGTTTTTACAAATTCTTTATTTATAAGTGAAAATGGCTCACAAATCAAGAGAAAAATAATGGGGTAGTAAAATGAAACATAATGGAGACGTATTGATAGATAGGTGTGTAATAAATTTGAAAAGATCAAATTTATTTTTTAAAAGAAAATTGTTATTTGTAATTTCTACTGCTTATTATGGAATTCCACCAAAAAGTCAACACTATCAACAATTTATTTTTTCAATGACAATATTTGAAATATATGATTTTTTTAAATTTTATAAAATTCAAAAAGAGTTTACAGCCCATTGTTGATGATGTTTCAAGCATTATGTGACACTTTTGATTATATTTTAGATAATTGAACCAGTATCAAAGTGTATCTTGTATTTTGCGCTGAATCAAAGTGATGCAAGGGATGAATCAAAATGACGACACACGATGATGATGGTGATGATAATGATGATGATAGAGGGGAATAAAGTGATGTTGAAGAGGCAATACTCTGGGGGCGGCCACTCATTTTATTTGTGTGTGGAAACTTGTTACATTATTGCGGTACAAAACAGAACAACCCCTCAATATATTTGCGACCCCTAACCTAACCTAACCGAACCACCCTCATACTAAATTGGCCTACTAAACATATCACCATGATTTTTATAAACCAGATTGTATTATCTATACTTAAAATTAACAGGATCTCTTCGTTCACTAAGGGTTTCCTTTGAAGACATACATATAACATTAAAGCAAATATATTTTACATGAACTTTACAAAATATTTTACTCACCCTTATATCATTTATTATGTAAGAATTTAAATAAAGAACTTGATTTGATTTACATGCTCTTTTATTTATATTTTTTGTATGATTATAAAAATAATATATGATGTACTTAAATGATGTTGACAAGTTTGCGTTTAGTGAGGAGAGGTTTGTCAATAAAATTCATATTAGTGTGCACCCTCTTAGTTTGATATAAACACAGTTACTCTCATTATCATTGCAATTATTATGGAAGGATCAATGGTGGTTCACCCCTGGGGGGTGTTTTTCGCCCCATTCTGCATGTAAGTGCCGTGACAGGGCGCTGTTACTATTACTATTTATATCTATCTTCTTACAACATTCACGAGGACAGCTAAACAACCCCTGCAACGAAAAGGGAAAAGCCCTAAAACAGGGTTGTTAACCATCATTTTAATAAAAAAAAAACTTTTGAAATTGGAATTAAATAACAAAGAAACTATCCATTGAAATTGCGCAGAAAGAAATTCTATTGTAAATAATAAAATTATAAAATTGTGTTTACATCTTTTCCATAATTCAAAAGGTTTGTTATAAGAAAATGTAGTGAAAGTATTTGATAGTATTGTGGTAAGATCAAAAAATATTATCACTTTATTAGATTGTCGTGTATATTTATTTATTTATTTGCATTTGAGCGCTCATAAGACCTATTTTTTCAATTTTATTTTTATGATTATTGATCGTGTTGATTACTTGATAGAATCCCATAATTATGTAAAGAAATAAGTTTGTAATTTCCACTATATTTTTATTACGGTCTAAGCGCTTTCGACTACCAACGTGTAGTCAGAAAATTATGTAATTTACATTAAATAATTTTCTTAAATTATGGAATTCTAGACGCTATCCATGATTTATAATATAGGGAATTTGTGCAGGCTTCCAACAAATTTTGCACCCACTTTAATGCACTTTGCACTAGTTTTAATGTTAGAATTTTTATACTCCTCTTTGAACCCCTTAAGATGTATTATTATCGATGATTGTAAATTCATATGTAGTAAAAAAATTGATTAAAAATATAAAACATTTAATTCATATTGAATTCAACCCTAAAACTGTATCAGGGGTATTTAACATTAGACTGTCGGGGGTTGAAGAATATCAGGTTGCATAAGGGGTGAATGCAGTCCATACGCGCTGCTTCTCCGTTTGACTTCATCCAAAACCTTTTAAGTGTTTGGAATTATAAATGACGTTCTAAAACTAGCCTGTCCCATCCAATTTGCTTTGAATTGGTCTCAGGAAGGCTTCTCTCGTCCATTGGTTACTCCTTTGGTTGAAGGACGACAGATCCTATATAAATGCAATACTAATTACCGTTTTTTTAAGAGAGCTGTGCTTTGAGCTTGTACAGTAATCGAAGAGGGATACTCTGATTTAAAAGCCAGCCAATCTAATACACACACACTGAATTGCCACATCTCTTTGAAGATACTCAATCAGCTTTAATTCAAAATATAATGGATGCATATTAACATAATTACTTCACAATAGTAATATGCCTAAAAATAATTATACAGCGTTTTTATATTAAAAAATCACAAAAACAGAAGGTATTTTATAAATTTTGTATAACATTTTGTAGTCAATATGTAGAGTTGGGGTAGAATAAGGGCGGTTAACGAAATACACCCTTTTCCATAAAACCTAAATACGCTCATAATTTTCTCTCGATCTGCTTAAAAAATATAAATAAAGAGGGATTTTTTTCGTTGGGCATTTACCAAAGATAAAAACTCAATCGTATAAAAGATATAATGTTTTACTCGATTATCTCGAAACTTTTAATTTCAGTATACGCCCTTATTCCATTCAGCCTCTTCAAAGTGTAAATAAAGTATTACTAAAAAAACCCAAATGAATTGATACTATTAAATAGGTTTAATATTATCCAAAGGACAATGAAATTTTATAGTGAGAAAGTTAAGTTAACAAATAAATAAAAAAAAACATTTAAAAAATCATTACCTATGCTTTTGGCTAAACTAATGCTGCACTAATTCAGCAATAAAATTTAAAAAAATGCATTACTTGTACTAATACCAATTGAATGGATATTAATTTAATTATGTTCACACCTTTTCAATTAAAAAACAAACCAAGCAGGTGAAATTTCACCTTCGGACCGTGAAGTGATTGAATATAATTAAATGTACTGTCTTACGGTGTTTAAATTGATAAAAGGGCATCCAGGACACGATTAAAAATATAAGAGACAGTTATACGATAAACGTTTTATATTATTTTTGTAAGGAAGATTCAGAGATATGAAGCAGCCGCCATGACGAGGTTCGATAATCGATTCCCGTATCGACCAAGTGTCATCCAGATCGACCTTCGTCTTTGCTCTGACAAATTCCTGACATGACCTGTCCTTGTTCCTGTCTCTATCCCTGTCCGTGTGCTGTCTTTATCCATACTAGCTATTATTAATGTGATGTTCACCACTAAATAATTAATACACCTGCAATTCCTCACGTATAGGTGCACTATCTACATAATTGATTTAAAACACCCACCCGATTATTATTTATTTAATTTGGTTATAAACATAACATGAAATTCGAAACACGCAATCTATATTAGTTGTTTTATTTAATAAAATATGTTATTTTAGGTCACTTCTAAAAAAATCTCAATTAAAATATGTTGAAGCCACACATGCGTAATAAATTAAAAACTTATATTAACTAAATATGTATATCTACAAATAAAGATAAAAGAATTTTAGTAGAGTTATTCTGCTTGAGCTGAAGATTTATTATGCAAATCGATATAAAGTGCGTATAATCTGCAAACCTCGGTTTAGAGGATGAAAAACAGATTTTAGATTGCTGACAATTTTAGAACACTGCGCAGCTTTTTTTAATACAAATATTTCTTTAAATTTGGTAATGCTTGTCCCATGAATATAATATTTTATCAGAAGTCCATTAGACTAAATTGTTGGGAATCACAATTTTAAGCTTTACTAATAACGTTTATAATGTTCTAATGGATTTAAAAATCTGAATTAAAATTCATTACATAGGAAATTTATCTCTTTATTAGAATCTAAAATGTTATAACAATATCAATAATGAAATTAAAGTTACATGCGTTTTTCTTGAACAACTACTGGACTTTGTTGGTTTTTAGCGATTGCTATTTGGACTTGGACTATTATTTGCAATTACCGAAGCCGATATATTATATCATGAAAATGTTTATCTAAATATCAGAGAGTTACAATAAAACACATAATACAATAATCAAATCATAAAGCAATATTATAAAGAAAATCGTTGCAAAGTTCAAATATCATCAAAATGAAAAGAATCATTCATTGAATAATTGTGAATTTTGGTTTACATAAATAATTTAAAAAAATTAAGTAGAAAAACAAACCACACTAGTTTTGCAGGCACATTAAATGTTAAAGGTCGGTTAGGTTAAGTTTTATATATATATATATATATATATATATATATATATATATATATATATATATATATATATATATATATATATATATATATATATATATATATATATATATATATATATATATATATTATTTAAATATGGCAACACTCATTAGGAACACCGTGCTGTACTTATTTATGATCTTATAAAAAAAGTTAAATTATTAATTTTAATTAATATAGGAAAAATAGGTATAGAGCTCGTATTTGAAATATCACACGACATTGTTCCACGATGGTTGTTTTGTGATGATGATGCTGGATGACAGGCGGTGTTCCTTGGTATTCCAGTTATGGGGACCACCATCATTCTTGGACCTCTATCCTGAGTGATTGCAAGAAGACCAGACCAGATATTATCAGATTCTAACTATGACAACTTGTACATCTCCTACTTTTACAACATTTCAATCGCAATAATATAAATTTAGATACTTGTTTATTTCCATATGAATGTTTTCAAAGGCTTGCTTGATGATGTTATTATGATGAATGATTTGATTTTAAGAGGAGTGTTCAGCGGTGGTTGTTGCAGCGTCGCGACTTCAGGCTGTATGTGGATGGGTGCGCGCGCAATTTCCTGTGGCAGCCATGCGTCGTGAGGGGGTGGAAAAGGGGGTGTTCGACCCCTGTATATACTATTATAATACAAGTACTGTTATATTAACAAACAGGGGTGCCGCACGCATGTTTCATACGAACACCCACGCACATTTATTATACATTACATTGCACACATCATTTTAAATATAATCAACATTAGGATAATTTTAATTAAAATTTTCAATTTGTTATTGTTGTTTGATATTCTGCTTATTTCCTTAATAGGAAGGCAATACGTTGTTTATTTTTAAAATAATTTAACGGTTTTCATATGATGAGTCTCCCGATAAATACTGTTTTTTTAGAATTGTCATTTTGCATTATTAAATATCTCTAATATTTTTTTGAAATGAATTTAATATTATTATCATTAAAATAACTACAATTAATATGTATTAATTGCAGGTAAATAATAATATAAAAAATCATTCTTCCATCTGGTAAAACTGATGGTTGATGGATCTGTACAAACAGACATACAACATACACACACGTTCAACAATTATACATATAATATTCGTTAATTAACTATAAAAGTTTCTATTATTATTTAATATAAAAAAACATATCCCTCCTAAATTCCTAAAAAAATAAAAGCTAGACATTTAGTACCCAATTTCTTTAGCGTTTTCTCATGAATCTTGTGCCTACTCTTTTTTTCTTATGTATTTAAAGCAAATATCAAACTTTAGACACGTAATAAGCAATATCGTTATACAGTACTTTGTTATTTTTATTTTATTTTACGCCCCCGAAGAGCTTTTTTTATGAGAGTTTTTTTAGACACAACAACGTGTTAATTGTTTGTCGGTGATCTGAACTATTACTATTACACAGGTCACATAATAACCGATCAAATCAATTTAATTTTTTTTTACTTGAGTGGGATTTGAATCCATGACCACAGAATTTATAACCACGCGTCTTATCTTCTGAGCTATTACGCTGGTGTAGTATATACTTTAGTGGTGTGACCAATCACAGTCGTTTGAGTTTTAAGTTACATCAGATCTGAGCATATCTTAAGATTGAAATTTACTCTACCAGTATGTAACAAAAAACAAGAGCATAAAAAAGGTTTCTGTTTCATTATCTGTACAACATTAAAATATTTCGTTTTTTAAACATTCAAAATAATATTCTTACTTTATATAAACTGCATTTTATTATTAATTTATTTTATTGAATAAATTTCATTAAAAATATAATAAAATAATTGAAAGTTATATTTATTATAGTTAATAATATTAATTAATTTAAAATAATATCAATTATACCTATTATTAAAATAGTATTTTTGAATAATCTGTCCTCGTATAAAGTTGCGTGTTTAACAACGTGTAATTAGTATTGAGATAAACCAAATAGGGGATGATAAATATAATATGAAGCAACCCTGTTTAAAGCACACGCACTTTTACTATAAGGGATGACGGAACATATACACCACAAAACAGAATGTGCTAATAATGCAGTTCAATTAATTTTAAATTAATTTCTATTCCAAATGAGTTTGAGCAAGCTAATAAATAATGAAAAATCACTAATGAGATGAAAATTAGCTACTAATTATAACAATAGTCAAGATTCTATAATACATACTTAATATGTTTTGAGAAAATTGAATTTCAATGTTTAACTACCTATTAAAATATTTTTGAACTATGAATAATTATTTCTTTCTGTATAAATATTACTCATTTGAGCAATTACAGTTGAAGAGGGTCAATTTGATATTTGCCATATAATCCATGAAATCAGAGTAAGTCTGGTGAAGATCAATGATTTTCTTAATATAATGTCGCAGTGACCGATTGAATTCATTTTAAAGCTGTGTCTTCATATGTGTAAATGATTTTTTTATTTATTTTCCCATATTTTTATTATTTAATATTAAGTATCTCTAATATTATTCTCATGTTAGTTATAGGTAAAAAGATTTATATATTCTCTACACCTAAGTCTAATTCATAAGATGTTTTGTATTACATGAACAATGTGAAATTCAAATTTAACAAAGAAGGTTCTACACGTGGGTTTTTGTATTTTTTCCCATAAATTATGTTATGACTTATTTTAAATATCAATTGATTGTATTCCGTAATAAAATAAGTAAAAGACTAAGTCTATAAACTAATATTGTAACATCTAATCATAATGTATCAAAACATTGTATGCAAATTATATTTTAATAAAGAAAATGTAATGTATGTACATATAAAACTGTGTTATTAACATAATTTTTTTATTTTTACTATCTAAAACTATCGAAATAAACACACGATCATTCAAAATGAAGGTATTTTTAATAAGAAAATAAATAAAAAATGTAAACGAATTTCTGTTGTGTCTTCAACTGACTACTAAGAATTTACTGACGTACAATTTGCTCGGTTGATATCTCAACTGTCGCATTTAATCCAAACAAGTCAAGCATAATTGGTAATGTTAATTTAAAAAATCCCAGATTTTTTTATTAATTTTATACACAATTATTCTACTCGAGGGTAGTTTCTATTTGGTTGGGTGTACGATACGGTGATCTTAAAAGACGGGGTGTCACCCTTATACAGTATCTGTTATAGACAGGCGCATTTTGTAGGTACTTTATACTACCAAATAAATACATACACTGTTGAGGTAGTAAAGGTATGTAATTTGCTTACTTGCCAACAACAAATAAAAAATAATTAATCTGCAAAAATAATTAATTATAAGTGATTTAATGATATGAACCCCCTTTGACACGACAAAGCGTCAAATTAAACCGTATATGAGCGATTGCATAAAGTTGTTCCAGTTAAACGTGTAATTCGCATAACGAATCAGGGAATAGGTCCTTCTTTTATGTTGTATCAGGAACACAAAACCCTAATGCGTGCCTGTGAAAAATTTTGTATGGATTCTCGTATACCAGTCGTCACAGTGGATATTTATTTTTATTAAAAATATTTTTTATTTATTTTAAATATGTATAGATGTTAGCAACGTGTCTGGTTCAGTGGGCCAGTCTTGTTGTCAGAGGTCCTTGAATTATGATCGCGTGATTTGTGCCGCCATTCATGACAACTTCATCGGGACAAATTTGGGGCGGCTTCCAGCTTTTTGTCCATAGATTCATTTCACGCCGGGGAATCGAATCGGGTTCATCGAATTCGATATGCCAGATTTGCGGCCACTGAGTTTACAAATAGTACCAAACTGAATGACATGCCAAAAAAGCTACAACTTGGATAGAGTTGCGCAGGACACACTGTCAAAATGCTCCTTTAAGTGTTTCGATTCACCTGACACTCATTGAAACGAATATTATTATGAATGCTAACTAGATTCGAAATTTTTTATTTTTTTTGATTTTCAATCAAGCAAACTCCCAAAGAATTCCGTTGATAGGTATTTAAGTAGATACATATTTTAACTTTTTTCTGCATGCATTTTGTGTTTATTATTAATATAATATATTATATATATATATATATATATATATATATATATATATATATATATATATATATATATATATATATATATATCCTTTATTTATTGATAATAATAATCAATTTCTTATAGATCAAATTAATAAGGAAATATTTCATTTTTATTATATAATGTAGGTAACCAAATTAATTTTTACAGTTTTGGTATATTTTGAGATTATAATTAAAGAAAAATGTATATTGTTGGATATATTACATTATATCATACTACAGTACCACTAGAGCATTACGGGGGATTCCAAGTCGCCATGATGATAGTGCAGCATTCAGTTGGAACATGCAAGAAGATATATTTATTTTTTATATATTTTAATAAAGATAATCTCTTCTAGATTAATTGTTAATTAATTTATTAATTAAAGAATATAGTCTTTGTCTTTTGGGGAGTCTTAATTAATTATGTTTATAAACGAACACTCACGCAGAAAGGCGATAAGTATAGCATTATTATTTACAAAGCTTTTTATTCTTGTATTTGGTTTGATTTGTATGAATATAATATTTGATTAGTGATTACAGTTCAACCAAAAAAAAGGTAGCTAAAATTTATTTTTCATAGATATAAACATTAGATATCACATTGCATATAAATAATTCGTGTAATTTTATTTATCCCGTGTATTGTTGCACTCTTCTCTCCTATTCGATAAAGGCATAAGTGTGTCTCCCTCACTCAACACATTTCTAGTGACCCCTGAGTGTGGTTGTGACATTTCTTTGGCTATTAAAACCGAATAATATTTTAAACATGTTTGAGTCCATATGACATGTAGTAACAATGCATTTACCCGTTTTACTGTGAAATATAACTGAAGATATGAAGAAAGATGTTTACAGAATAATGTGTACCAGGTAACTCATGTTTTTGGCCACTTGATCCACTTGAACTAAACACGCATTTAGCCACTCATGCGATGTCTTATGTTTATTAGTCATCATGAGCTGTTTTTATCAAATAATATCAAAGAAATCTTGTTTGTCATGCACCTATTGGATATTTTGTACTGCAAAAAATTAATTTAATAATGATAGGTGACAATTATTATTAATATTCATTATAAATGATTTATTTAGGTTATTGTATATAATTTGAAAGTATGATGAGTGTGCGTGATCGTTTGTAAATGCGTGTTAATAATCTTATCATAAGCGGCGTACAACACGGCCGACGCAAAAAACTGTGAAAGCTGCGAGCGAAAGCTTTCGGCGCCGCCCCTCCACAGCGACAGGGCGGAGGGGGGGGGGGGCGAGGCAGTGGAAGGGGGTTCCCTCGAGTATACATACATATGCGTCACCCCCTTCCGTCGAGTACTCCAGGCCACGCCCTCACTGTGCTGGCTCCTCCCTCGTGTGCACACGGCTGAGTAGAGCCAGCACCGCATCAGTTGCGCTCCGGTCTCAACGCGTGGCGTACAACGGGTCGCGGTTCACAGCCCCGGTGGCGCACTTGCGATACTTTATCAATAACAATACACGACAGTGGCCAGTTATGCCAAGTGAGGCAGGCAAATAATATATCATCACGACTATACATTTGCGCCAAGGGCGGTGGTTTTTATTATTATTTTGAACAAGTGAAACAGTGTCTTGCTACAGAGACATGCTGCAATTGATAGACCGTGGTAAAGGTGAGTCTTTATTATATCAAACCGATTCAATTAGAAGTGCACATTCAATTATTATGAATATCAAACGATCCGACGAAACCTAATACGTGCTAGATATTTTATATATTTTTTTTGTGAGTCCATCCATCGGGGATGAATAAAAAATAAAATGCGGAGGACGGTGTTGTCTTTATCGGCATTGTACTTTCAAAGGTCTCCGATAAAATAATCCTAAACTGGATACAAAATAAAATATCTAATTTCAAAACAGGTCGCGTGACTGACTCAAGTATAATCGAAAATAATGAAATATTCCTCTACAACACCAAATCATAATCACAATATTTTTTTTTGCATCACGAAAAAATATGTATACAGAATTGAATTAAATGCATAATTAAAAAAAAATTCTACTTATATGACATTTTTCGAATAGTACATACAAACATAGGTACTTTGCAATTCTGAGATTAAGGCGATTCACTTAAATATTTGAATAAAAAAATAGTGAAATACTAGTTTAGTGTTTGGTTTATTAATTACATACTTTAAAAATAATAAAATATTCCTCTACAACACCAAATCATAATCACAATATTTTTTTTTCGCATCACGAAAAAATATGTATACAGAATTGAATTAAATGCATAATTAAAAAAAATAATTCTACTTATATGACATTTTCCGAATAGTAGATACATACATACTTTGCAATTCTGAGATTTAGGCGATTCAATTAAATATTTTAATAAAAAAATATCGAAAGACTAGTTAAGTGTTTGATATATTAAATACCTACCTTAAAAATATTAAAATATTTTATTTGGTATAATTTAATTATTTCATTGGAAGTCCTGAAAAACCTTTAAAATTGTCTTATTATTAAATAAAGGGAAAATAATTATAAATCATACAAATGAAATTGCGTAATGTTGTAAAAAAAAAATAGTCGGTGTCAATTTGACAATGTGTCAATAATGTAGGAAATAATTGCAATAATTCATTCATAGAAAAGTAGCAAAATTATCCCAGTGTGTCGGCTTGTAGATATTGAGAAAAAAAAATAAATTTATTTGGGTGAAGATATTGTTGTGTCATAAATGACGCGCGTCCAGAAGTCAAGCTGCGTTCGACAAACCGAAGTTAGTTGAAAGATAGTCGGCACCTTTTAGCAACTATTTCAATAATAGTCGATACTACAAACTAGTTGACACTATAGCCGAACACTTATAACATCACAAAAACACATTTATAATCGGGAACACAATGATCGAGAGTCATTCATTGTTCGGGGACGAGCGGACGCATTTCACGGCGTGTCGTCGACAACGTCTTTGTCAAAGAATACAGCTTCTGTTAGTCGAGAGAACAACCACCTTTGTTGCTGTTATTCCACTGGGGGATTCATACTTAAAAAATGTGTTGAAAAGTCAATGAAGCTGCTGTAAATATTACTCCGATGAATGGCTGTCATTTTTTTTTCGTTGTCTAAACCCTCGCAATATTTTCAATTTCACACTCGCAAATCGATGAAATGTGTCATTTAAAATATAATAAATTTATCTCTCCTTCGTATCGAATTCCTCTATTTAATTAATTTACACTAATAATAGAGCGTACGACTCCATTCACCAACATAATATACAGTAATGGTTTGATTAATAAGGCATTGTTATAATAAGAATATATAAAACGTTTTTTTTTCAGTCCACTTGAAATTGCAATGTATCAAGCTGAACCTCGGTATATTGTAGTATAAAAAATAAATCTTTTGTATATATATTTTTTAAAATTCCCTAAAAAATCTATATATCGAATTTCCACTGTACAATTATAAATTAAATTATGTCATACTTTGCCGTCGGAAAAATGTCAAAATGCGCGCGCCGCTAATATAATTCTGGGTAATATGTATTATTTTATATATTAATAAATAATAGGTAATTCTATAATATTTGTTGAAAAGATTATGGCTCTTCAATTAAAAAATTGAAAATAATCTCAAGTTTGATGTGTGCTTTTATTGAAATAATACCCAACTTAATTTATTGTTATAATATCTTTACGTTAACCGTGCCAATAGATATTTATTAAATTGTAGTATATCATATAAATATAATATATAGAATAATTAAATCATGACCTAAATGATATGTTATTTTTAAATAATCTGTGTTTAATACAAATTTTGAAATAGTAGTATTTATTTTTGTGTGTGTGTGTCTTCACTGAAAAAAATACTTTTTGATTTATTATATGGCAAAATAGTTGACTACAAAAATGACACAATATTGCACAGAAAATAAATGAGAAGTTTATGATTGCACAATATTGTTATAATTAACGGGAAAGTTATTGATAAATATTCGTATTCAATAATGTTTAATGTGTTAATCAGGCTTCAAAGAATATAATAAAAGAGACTAAGTATCTATCTATAATAAAATATTATCTATGGATTCTAGTTCAAAGAAATCCTCTGAACCCCAGTAGAATATTGTACTGCACTAATGACGCTTTTGCACATAACCAAATATATAAAAAAAACATATCCAAAGCCTTCACAATAAGCGTTCATCGCTCTTTCATTCTTTATTATTATTTGTGAAAGACATCACACAATCGGTCTTGATTTTCTTCACCACCAGTCGAGGATTACGACATGGATTAGAATTAATAATTTAGTTGCTACAGTATGAAATTTCATATTTTATCGAATGAATTATTTGTGTCTGTAATGAGAAAGGATCTCCAAATAAAAATGTTTTGTACTGAAAATAAAGAAATACCCGAAGTTGCATTGAAAACGGATCGATAGGTTTCCTTTCATACACAATATTAAATTCACAAAACGAATACTTCCTACAAGAATATAATAAAAATATTCCATTGATGCTTAGTTTAAACATATTTTACGACTCATTATCGAATGAAAAATCTCGTTTAAAAATAATATTAATAAGGAGATGGGTTCAAATTCAACTACACTTTTTTATTATATTTCTAGACCAAATGTTTTAACTTTACACATTTTTAAAAGTTAAATTATCTATCAACAGACACACTACAGTTACCAATCATAGCCGTTTGCAGTTTGATATAATCTTAATCCATTTTAAATAAAGTGCAGTGTGAATTGGTTATTATATAAGAGTTTCCTTCAAAATAATTAGATACAAAGTTAGCATCGTTTTTGTTATTGTATTATTTAATATAATAATTATTTTTCAAAGATAAGTATTCAGTGATAAATTATATGCCCACATTATTTGATGTGTGTTGGATTAAATATTATTTTATAATATTACGGATTTTGATTCCTTTTTAAACCCTGTTTGTCAAACAATGGGAGACGTATTTCAAGAGTTTGAAGACAAATTTTTGTGCTCTCGTTATTGTAAATACCAATTAATTGGACAAGAATGAAATAATGACTCTAGAGTTACAAAGCTTGCTGTTTGAAGGAACCCGATTATAATACTGAAATATCAATTGAATAAAAATGCTACTTGCAACGTATTTCGATATTAGAAATGTAAGGCCTAGTTGCTAAAAAAAACAAACCCTAAAGGCTTAATATAGTTATTTAATCTATTGATTTATAGCACATAATATTTGATGTTTGTTGGACCTCTAAATTATTTTCAAGGGTAATTCAAGAGTTTGAAGCCAAATTTTTGTGCTCTCTTTTTTGTATATACCAATTAATTGGACAGAAATTAAAGAAATTAGTGTTCTTAGTTCGGTGTTTGAAGGAATCAGATCATAGAATTATCAATAATTAAAAATGCTATTTGCGACGGATTTTGATGTTAGTAATCTAAGGCCTAATTGCTCTTAAAATGATGCCGAAAGGCTTGATATAGTTATTTATTCGATTGGTTAATAGCACATAAAATAGGTATAGTATGAAAGAAGCGAGATCAAACGCAATTTAATATGATTATTTGTCCCGATGCACAGCTTTGGTAGGGCGAGGCACAGACTACTTGAGAACGGCGCGCGCCTTCACAATAACTCCTTACGGCAAAATTTTCTTTTCAATTTGACGGTATTTCATTTGAGCCAAAGCAAACGAGACGAAGGGAAAATATAATAATGTATATCAAACGACCTAACCACTCGAATAACCACTTGTATTTCCTTGCTGTTTCAACTTTGACGTTAATAAACGATATTCGATAAAGATTAGGCCACGGCCGACGACAAAGTAAAATTGTCACACAAATGCCTCAATTCAAATTAATTAAATCATCTTATGAAACATACTCACAATGACACATTATAATAAATCTCTTGTTTAATAAATACAAGGGGTTACATATATTTAAATATTGTAGTCATGTAGTCATGAAATCCAGATCGATTGAAATTAAGATAAACATCATTTGCTTGGTGGAATCCCATTTTATTTTAAGAAAATTAAAACAAAAAATCCACTATTTTCACAAACTAAAAATGTCTACGAGTCTGAGGACTTTCGACAAGTCTCAGTTTACTCTGATTCCCTTTATTTTAAAGTTAATATTGAGGTGAATATTAAATCGGGAAATGATGACCTTCTTGATGATTACAAGAACAAAAAAATATAATGTAGAATACAAATATATTGTTTACTGATATATCAAAATAAAAAATATGCAATATGTTATTTAACTTATGTTTGATATAAAATTAATACATTAAAGTTTTTATCATTTTTCATCTCTAAGGAGAAAAATCTTGAAGTGGAAAAATAAAATATCCAGAGATAGTAGATCACTTGCTTTAACATTCAATATCTTTTTAATGGGTTTTTTGTTTAAATATTCGCAGACTTGATATCGTGCATTCAATTACGGGAATATATAATATGTATAGTGGTTTCCCAGGCCATCACACAGCGTTGAATGAAATCATTTGTACTTTGCTGCGTATTTCTCAAATACTTTATTAACAATATAATCTTATTTTGAGATGAAATATTGTTGGTTTCTTATTAAAGCTCGGGTTGATCATCATCGATGCGGTTCATTGAGAGGGTGGATATTTTTGTTTGTATTTCCTAAGGTTCTTTTGATTCATATCCTCTTTGTAAATGAGACGAGACCTGTTTCATTTGCACGTGTGGCCCAATTATCACGTGGCACTTGCTTTGACACACCTTCACACACTTGTTACTTACTCTCTTTTCGATGAATACCTAACCATCTGACTAATATCAAAGGGCACACTTTAAATTACTGTATGCGTTATAAGTGCACTTTCATACTCACCTTCATAGATATCAAAGGTAACCTTTAGAATATCTACGATAAAAAGAAAATACGAATATAGGAAGGGGTGATCTTAACCATGCTATTATAATTACTTGAATACCAATAAGATTTTGATAGAGTAAGCTCGACTCTCCAAGACTGAAAAGAATAGGCTACTAAGGTTCGAGTGGAAGATTCTTAGGAGGATCTTGGGTCCTGTTCAGGAGGCACCGGGACTATTTAGAATTAGACGGAACGATGAGATTTACTCATTATATAAGAGCGTGAACGTAGTGCAGTTTATTAGGGCTTTAACATTAGGTTGGGTTAAAGAGCAGGAGGGATAGTATCGGAAATACTATCCAGCAAGCCTGTGGGTAAGAGAAGGCAGGGTAGACCTAGGCTAAGGTGGGCGGACGAGTTCTATAAGGTATTTAGGAGTTTAGGTATTAATAACTGGAGGAGCATTAAGTGGAAGATGCTGGGGCGGGAAGCCTTGGTTCATCACTGAACTGGAGTGTTTATGATGATGATGATAAAGCTCGACTCTATTCAAATGCTATGTTTAAATTAAAAATTGAAACAAATGATGTATGATTTGTATGTAGGCATTTCATCTGTATCGTTTTTCATTTGGTGTTTGTTACACAAATTGTATTTACACAGTTCTGTGTTGGAAGCTGCGGGAGGTCTTTACTGACAAGACGCCTCTCAGTATAACATTGTTAGAGTCGTTGAAATGGGACTGTGGTAAAAAAGAAGGATTGATGCCACTGTAGTCGATTAATCAAAGCGGTATACTGCCTTCAAAGAATCTGTATTTATCGTGTAAATCTTTAAAGCTCTGTTTTATAGACGACTATGCTGGATTGTCACGTCCAAGTACTCAACAGGTATTCTTGCATATTTGTTAAAATAATGCTAATAATCTGTATAGGTCATGACTAAAATATTTATTCAGAATGCGTATTTTTCATAGATTTATTAACATTGCTACGCCGACTGCTACGGCGCGCGGCGTAGCTCGTAGTGTCGTAGCAGATGAGGTCATTCACCTGGCAAGTGTCTCTGTCACGGTGGCTATCACATCACAGACAATCGAGCGGCCATCTTCAAAGAAATAAAGGCCTGACAAATAAAATAAATAACCTACCTCTCAAATAAACAACAATGGATACCGCTGATATTTATCGCACCCGATCTACTTCCACATTCTAATAATATAGGTATACATCCCCGTCAATAAATCAAATCGAATCATAAGGAAAACAAGCAATATTATCACCAAATATGTAAGTAAACAAATTTGACCATAATTCATTATAACCCTGTTTTTTAAATGAAAATTTGGGATATGTTTTGACTTGAGCTTTTGAAATGGAAACCTATGAAACGATACAGTTTTATCAAATATATTTTTCATAACAATTTATTTGTTGATATATATTATTCCATTTTGACTATTAATTCCTATTTATTTATTTATATACGCCTCGAGAGGTAGTTTCAAATTTTGTTTTTTTAGACACAGCAACGTGTTAATTTAATTTTCAAATTTTTATCTGTCGGTCGTCTTAACTATTACTAGTTATACAGAATTAATAATCACCTCATTATTTAAAAAGTATTTAAAACAACAATTTTTGTATCTTGTATCGAGGATTAACATTTATTTTATTTAATGAATTAAAATAAACAATAAAAACTTATTCTATACACCTCGAGGAGCTTTTTAATTTTTTTTTTAATTTTGGTTTTTTACACAACAACGTGTTAATTCAATGTCTGTCGGTGATTTTAACTATTACTAGTTACACAGTTGATCGACTTATAAATCAGTATTTACCTTACAATACAGGAAATCAGAGCCTGGATCAAGACAATCGATTGGGATTTTATTAACGTTCCCGATCACAATATTCAATATTTTTTTTACTTTAGAAAGTTTGAACCCATGGCCACAATATTTGTAGGCAATTATTCTCTGAGCTACTACTATTATTATGTAGATTACTTAAATAAAATGATAGTCTTAAATAGTAGGTATACGAAGAACACATAATCTATAATTGAATACACATTGAACGGTATAAAATGTATTTGTATTAGAGTAGTTAGTTCTCTTCCGAATCTGGGAGGCATCTTTCCGCCTCTGATTTTTTATTCATATTGAATCTATTCATTCGTAATACAATCGATCAATGGGGATCAAGAGTATATAAACAGGTGCGTATGGGGGTGTAGTTTTTTATAGGCGGCTCGTAGGCCAGTGAAGTAAGTCCAGTAGTTTGTAGGCCACAAAAGAGGGATCATCTGAACCGTCGGCACGCGCTTGGGCATCAATCTAATTCAATTAGTATTTGGCTTTTGGGTCAAAGACATTCTTGGGTACCGCAATTAGCAGGGCATTGATTGCCAGCCGTGACTTGCTGCTTATTCTTTCATATCCACCGACTACCGATTGGTATTTGGGACGCGAGCCAGAACTTTGGTGGTCGTTCAGACTCTTCTCTCCTTTTATACATTATATCTACTCCGTACTCCTTTTTCATCTATGATGATCGTCATCAACGAGTCTCAATAATACTAAAATATAAACAGTACCTACCTGAAAATATGATTGTAAAGAAATATTCTCATAAAATGTTTCTTTATTGTTTTTCAGGCACGGGAAAAAGCAGAGCCGTCTCTCGAATTTGATATCGAAACTTGCGGTGTGAGAGTTTAATAAAAGGAAATAGTAATTAAATGGTTTGATAAGTCTTCTTGGGAGGTGACATTCTCTGAAGATGCCTCACAAAGGTACAAATGGCCAAAACTTCCCCTACCAATTTACTAGTAAGTCTTTGTACTCTAGTATTTTGATATTCTATTTTATTTAATTTAGCATATAAGTTTGCGATTCGAAAGGATTTAAATACAATAATGTTATATTTCTTGCACACTACAATAGAATAATAACAACACAACTATAACTAGCATTAATTTAATTGATAAAATGCAAAATATTTCATTACTCTTGAAGGCAATATTTTTTCTGGTTGTCAATAGATGGATAAGTAGCATTTTGAATTCAAACATTTTTTAATTAATAAAAGGAGATATTATTTATATACGCCCCGAGAGACTCTAAAAACTTTGGATTTTAGACACTAACAATTACAATTCATTGTATTTATCTTAAAGTCATGACGATCGATCGAGATTTTATTTATATTATTTGTAATATTTTTTTATTATTCGTATTAGTCGATATAGCCGATCAAATCATTTTATATCATTTTAACTATAGACTGGGATGCAATTTTTTTTATATACATGAGCTTTATAGGTACTTATACTTATAACAACGCAACTATAACTAGCATTAATTTAATTATTAAAATGCAAAATATTTCATTGGGTAATTTTGAAGGCAACATTTTTTTCTGATGGTAAATAGATTGATAATTTACATATTGAATTCAAACAATTTTTTATATCAAAAGTGGAGATGAAATTTATTTATTAATATACGCCTAAGGGGATTTTTGAGTAGGTTTTACAAATTTTGGTTTTTAGACAAAACAACATGTTAATTCATTATATTTACCTTATAATCCAGAAAGTCAGAGTATACCTGGATAATGACGATCAATCTAGATCTTATCAAAAAAAATATACGCGATTTCCCAATCGTAATAACAGATCACATATTTTTTATGAAGATAATTTATTTATTTCTATGGTCAAATATATCGTAAAATTTACAAATTTTCTATATACAAACTATAGACTAGGGTGAAATTTTATACAAGAGTTATTATTAAAATTTCTTTATTATGCATAAGTTTTTACATTGATTGATAGAACAATACATCTTTGGAAATAGACTTAGGTGTACAGAGTGTTTACATCTTTTTACCTATAACTAACATGAGAATGTTGTATTTAAATTTGACATGAGTAATAGTATTTAATTATTGAAAGAATGGGAAAAAAATAAAAACCCATTTAAAAATTTGAAGATTAATAAATAATAACAACGATAAAAGCAATATTAACAAAACAGTTACAACATATAATGCTTAAAAACTAAATAACAATTTGTTTGGGTAAAACCAAATTTGAGTTGAGAATGAATAGATTGATATCAATTATTATTAGGCACAGTTAAAAATATACATAAATTAAACACTATTATTATTTGATCTATACCGCTTTCTCGATGATGTGTTTAGTGGGGATAATTTTTACAGTTCATCGCTTATCAGTTGTCTAAAGACACTTCAGGTTTTCAGGTCATGTAAGATAATATAGGATTTCAGATGCGTGATTAAGTATATATAAATCTGTATAATATTACAAATCGGAACATTAGCTGCTAGTGAGAGCGAGTTGCTTTTGTATGCTGAAAGTTGTGACCGAGAAGCAACTACTAACTTGGCCGTGACTTGAGTTTAAGTTCTGAACCACGTTATACAACTTAGCTACTGATGCTTTCATTTAGACCACTTCACACGGTCACTATTATTATTTGGAATTTAATTAAAGTCACACCTGTACTGCTGCAATGGGTTGTGATAAAATATAAAATATCATCAAGTGATGAATATACCAAGCCACCAAGTAACCTTAATTGGTCCACTTTATATTTTATTAAAAAAATTAGCATATACTCATACATATACATCATACTGTGGTACCCAAATAGTGTAATAGCTCATAGGTTGAAATCCCACTGAAGTCAAAAAAAACATTTGATCGGTTTTTACGATTGGCAGACCGGGAATAATATTAATAAAATCAATTAATCCAGTCTTACTCTTATTTCTTGGATTGCAAGGTAAATAATGAGGCTATTCAGTCGGTGACCTGTGTAAATAGAAATAATTAAGATAACCGAAAGACAATGAATTAACACGTTGTTGTCTCTTAAAAATCAGTAAAAAGCTTCTAAAGAGCTCCTCGGGGCATATATTATTAAATAAATAAATAATAGTCGTAAATATAGTAAAGTAAAGTACCTAATAAGTAACTTACTCTTATTTATTTGAATGGGGAATATTCTAATAAATAACTCAAATTATTTCACTTTGAAATCAAATTTGAATGTAACGTGAAAAGCACATAAAAAAAGATTAATTTATATAGAAGCATTATTAATAGTTATTTAAGAAAAGAATCTTAACCCCTTTCTGCATGATTTTTTATTTGACTTTAAAACAAAAAGTTAGGTGTAAAATTGAAAAATAAAAGACAAGTATTTTTTACGAAATTAATAATAATTTTTGGTACTGATTTAGGATAAACTGGTTTGCGAATTAAGAATGTAACCAGAGACAAAATAATAATTATAATATTTTCGAGTCTTATGTTCACATATGAACACTCACGCAGAAAGGGTTTAATATTGCGATGATTGTTAAAAGAGCTTCTTCAATGTATAAAATATACATTTATTATAAATTATTTTAATTTGTGTGAAGTTGACAATTATAAGTAAAGGCATTTAGGCGAGCAAGCGACTGCAATGGACGTTGGTAATAATTCACCAATCATCACTTCATGCTTAAATTATTCCAAATAATACTAAAATCTAAAGAATTATTATCGGGAATGTTAAGCAACTAAATAATAATTTTGAACGGTTGAAATATCAAAGCTTACGTCGAATTCCTTGGGGTCAAATAATATATATATGTCAGAATATTAGTTTCCCTTTAGAACAACATCTGAGGGTTGTATATGAAAACAAGTTGCATCACTTGGCCACCGCAAGTATCTGATAATTATCCTCAAAGGCCGAGGCTGTATTTATCCGCGAACAAGCCTAGAAGCTTCATCCCCAAAACCACCCACAACCCCCACTGTTGACTTTTGCTCTATACCGGCCTTTTCACTTTTAGGTAGGCTCGTTACAGTTATGCATATAAATTAGGTCATTTATTATCTTGACCACAAAATATTATCACAATTTAATTTTAATGCCGAGAAATATGTATAACTTTAGACCGTGATATTTATTATTATAAAATTATATAACAATTGGCTTTAATTTTTTGAGTATATGATTTTATTTTATGATATATTAATTTTCATTAGCATACATATTCAATTATTATTGATATTGTTAATAAGGGTCTGAGGAACAATAATAATATATAAATCGTCAATAATAAAATTACCAGCGTAATAGCTCAGGGGATAAGACGCATGGCTAGAAATACTGGGTTCAAAAACTTGATTTGATCGATTATTACGACTGGAAGATTGGGAATAATATTAATAAGATCCCGATCGGTCGTCTTGATCGAGGTTTACTCTGATTTCCTGTATTGTAGTGACCTGTGTAACTAGTAATAGTTAAGATCATCGACAGATAATGAATTAACACGTTGTTGTGTCTAAAAAAACCTCTCAAAAACGCTCCATCAGAGATGTAGGTTCTCTGGTATTCTATACAACTGTTTTCTCTGAATAATAATAACAAATTATATATTTTTATATGTATGTATGTATGTATACGCTCCTTGGTTGTTGATTAGGAGAATTAATTATGATTGAGACAATCTTATAAATATTTTTAGATACCTATATCTCAGTTGGATGACCAAAGATATGGGAACTGTTTTTGCAAACTTGTAGTTTGTACCAAAATTATAATTACATTTTTACCTTAATTTGAAAGATTATCTATATTCTTTATTGTTCTACTATCAACGATTTTTCTAGTCCAAATGTCGAAGACAATATCACTAATCACACTCGTTTACGGAAAGATAATTCTTCTTCTATTTTATTTTGTAAACCATCGTAACGAATTAGATTATTTGTAAGGTTACGATGCTTGTAATTTTTGTATATATGGATGTGTGGAAATAACAATAGCCTTAAATAAAATTGTTTTGAATATTATTAAGCTATTACAGCTTATCACTAATATTATAATTGTATCTTCTTTGAAGGCCCGTGGGTGGTTAAGTGACCAAAAAGAAGTACAGTGGCGAAGTAAACGACCAGGGGTCACAAAACTTTGTACTTGGTGCCTTGTCGTGTTGTTGTATTCAAATTTGGCTAACCCTAAAGTTGAGTTTCTTGGTGTTTGGGATTGCCAACTTGACTGCTCATCTCCTCTATACCAATATTACATTACAATCTACCCAGATTCATTTATCATATTAAACATTCCCACCCACCGGAGCCGTTACTTTATTAAACTGGTGATGCAGTTAAATATTGATAGGTAAATAAAGCATATGTGAACGGATTTATTGTGTCCCGTTGCGAAAAGGCGTGGCTCGGAATTTTAATGTATCGTTTTATTTGTCCAGGTGTAGAGAGAAGCCTTTTGTCACATCCCCTCAAATATATCTCTCTTTTTTATACATATACATATAAAGGACGACCCTTTTGTCATTGAAATGATAAATGAAAGCAGACAGCGTTTTATTCAGTCGCAAGATTATCGGAGTCTCTAACATTTTTAATTTCGAGTAAACGTTTTTAATTGGACGTTTTCGTCTCGTCCAACTGTGTTTAATACATACGTTTGTATTCATAATTAGAAGGGAGAATTAATTATTATATCTGAATAACAATATATATATGTATGATATAAAAACACCCCCATCTGCATTTTGTCTCTAATAATAATACATGCTTAATTTTTTTATATAAGCCACACAAGGAAATTAAAATACCATATTATATTAAGATCACACATTCTCTCATATCTAAAGTCTAACATTTACTACAAACGCAAGAAATCAATAATACAATTAAAAATTCATTACCCGCTCTATTTCACGTTAGTATTTATTTTATTTTATGGTTTAATTTAAAATATTTACAAACAATTTCGACCACAACGGCCGCCATGATTGTATGACATTTACTATTTTAAGGGTGGTTGATATATTCGTATTTGTACCCCATAACAGATATGATCATGGAATCATCCCTCAACACCTGGCCCCACTCTATTACCTATCTAATCTGATACATATATGTACAACCCCTATGTATTAACACCATTTAAAAATTAGACCCCCCCCCTTGTATGAATACGGGGTTAATCTTTGGTCAGCGCTAAAATGAAATCGCATCGGGTTTTTTTTCAATCGTATTTTTTTTATTTTGTGTAAATTGAGTTCTTGTAAAATTTGATCATATTTTTTTAATGGGAAATGGGTAGACATTTCACCTTTTAAATATTTTCACAATTAATTTTAGAGTGGGTGTGAAAATAAGTGTGAAAAATGAGCGGGGCTTTGGAGTAAGTGGCGCTGGAAACAATATTATACAGGTACATGTAGGTATATGTAATATATGGGAATACCTTACAAAAGGCATCATTAAGTACCTCAGAATCGTAGTACTAATAGTTGTACTTGTAGTTTACTAGTATTAATTGGTTTAACGTACATCGCTAATGACTGCGGCTATTATTTTCAGCCAAGCAATCCCTTTTGGTTTGGATTAACAGCCATGTGCTTTCATGCTACGATTCATTTTTGCTAATGACCTACGCGACAATTAATTAAAATATCATTGTTGTTGAGTAAACGTTTGGATCTTTAAGAGAAGGTATATGAAAATCCATTTTTGAGTTGAATATCCAGCTAACTCGCTATTATCGATATCATCGGTAACTTAAGTTTTAATAATGTATAATAATAACATAGTCATGTTATAATAAAGTTAATGTGTAAAAATAATTTGCTTGCACTGAAATATTGTCATTTAATAATATATTACAAAAGTTAAACACAAATTTTTGTTATCTTTCCTCCTTGTGAGCTCTCAATTTATATATAGCCAAAGTTAAAGTTAAATTGTCCCTGGAAATCATATACCTACAATTCTGGGTAAAAAAGGTGGAAATATATGTATAACATTGTTTACAGTGTATTTTTAAATCTAAAAATATAAATAAATATATAAAATAAAAAATAAAAATATAAATAGATGTTATAGGATAAATTCCACTCACTCTACATTTATTCGATGCGTAAAATTCACACCTGAATCGTCGGCATTAAAAATCCTTTTTCAATTACGGCCGCTTGTATTTTTTCCAAACATACATATATATATATTTATTTATTTTCCGAAACGTGGTGGCAAAACTTAAAAATTGGCATTCGTCAAACAGAGCTAACGAGTGGTTTGTTCAAAAATTAAATTTCGCAACGTTTTGGCAAATTCATCGGAATGTATACGGCGACTCGACGGCAAGTAAACAAAAATATTTTTTGCCCATTTTTCAGTTTGAATTTCCAATGCCCGGTGTTCAAATGTTTGATTGAAACGCATACGATAATATTTGGCGAGAAAGTTTTATTTGTGAAAAAAAATAACGATGTGTGGTTTACGGTGACAAGGGGGTGTTATTTTTTATGGGGGTTGTAATAGTGGTAGGAGGATCACCACCACCCCACGATACCGCCCACCAATTTATTCATGTGCTTAATTGCGGCCGCCTTCCTTCCGCCCTTCATTCTTAGTGGGCGGGTAGACCCTCATTGAAAGACTCTTCTTTTTGGGGATGACGACCCCTTTGATGTGGACTGCATCGGATAAGATGCGTTGAATTGACATGCAATTTGTCTGAACTGCTCTTTGACCCGTACCATCTCTTTTAATTCCCAATTTACCGCTTAAATACAGACTTCAACAATAAATAATATAAATTTTAAATACAAAATATTGGATCAGTTAAAATTATATATGCTTTGAATGAAAGGTTAAAAAATAAACAATGAGTACTAATCAATGTGTGCGTTCAGAGTTCTAATTAGAGGCTTTTCGTTGACTAAGAATAGACTTCAATTATACTAATTCATCTTTGTGGTCAGTCTATTGGTCAATTCAAAAAACACCCCTCGTTGTGTGTTAACCCTCGGTAAAAAAAGCATCATTTCGTTTCGGATTTTGGAGAAAAAAGCTTGGTTTGCATGATAGGAATACACAATTGTTTTTGTGAAGAAATGATTTATTAATTGTATTAAAATGCATAATATTATAGCGTGTTAATACGGAGTAATTAATTACTAATGACCGCTTCTCACCTGTATGTAGAAAACCGCACACTTTATTATAACATCGTGATTTTTATCATGGCTTATTACGGATGGGTTAGTGATTGTACGAAGACATGTGAATAATTAACATATAATCGGTGGCAGAATCGCATATAAAGACGTCAACGCGTTATTATATTATTATAAATAATAATCACATTAACAGAAATGGTTGTGGGGTAAATAGTTGCATTAAAATTTATATTGCTGGCATAAAGGAAGAAGTGTACGGAGATGACGCAGATAAAAGTTTACAATAGAAGAACGAGTCTGCCAGATAGAGTTTGCGGTTTTGGCAACCGACAACAACACCATACAACTATTATTATACCTCAGTATGTACCAAAAAGCCGACATTGTTTGCTCTTTTATCCCCATAAATAGATACACCATAACTTCGGCCAAATTTACGCCACAACCAAACGCATCCTTCCTTTTTGGGATATGCTTTTTGAATTATGCGCGTGCGACCTTTTAGCCTCACCAACACAATTTTTTAAACGATATTCAATTAAAATATATTTTTTATATTCAATTGAAAATATAACCTACACATCCTACAACAGTTGATTGAGTTCATACAATTAAATACAGATTTATATTGAGTTTTCGATAGCCCACCACCTCCTATAATATTCTCCCTGTATTTAGGGATCGAACACTATTTATAAAGGTTTTCAAGATATTGTTTTATATCTGATTCAGTAGACTGTTAAAAATGATTATATGAGGAATGCCTTCTAATTGAATCGCTTTATAAAAATATGGTAAATCCTTTCGGATCGTTTTATTATTGTTAGTAGTTAATATTGATTTAAATGTATTTTGGTGGAGGTATACTGGGCCGCTTATTTTCGAATTACACACTCCGAAAGCCCATCACGTCTGAATTATTTTTGATATGATTGTTGGGGTTAGGAGTGTGGGGTTTGGAAGTAGGCGACCGGGGCCCTAATAAGGCTCCCGGTTAATATTTGCAGTAGGCCCTCCTCCACAATGGTGCACCCTGGTTGCAGAAGACGAGCTCATGCATGGCATGGGCGGAGGTGGACTCTTCGGATGCTCAACAGCAGGTCATAGTGGGATCAACCAACTGGGAGGAGTCTATGTCAATGGAAGGCCATTACCGGACAGCACCAGGCAGAAGATCGTGGAGCTGGCACACTCAGGGGCCAGGCCTTGTGACATCTCCAGGATACTGCAGGTCAGCAACGGCTGTGTCTCCAAGATACTAGGAAGGTGAGTCGACTCATATATTTATATATAAAAAAAATACCGTGACGCCTTCCCTATTGGCGGGAGTCCCTTTATAAGGGGTTGGCCTTTACAGGAGAATATAGTAGAGATGGTTTCCCAGGCCTAGGAATTAATAACTGGAGGTTCGCGGCCTCCAATAGAAATAAGTGTAAGATGCTGATGCGGGAAACCTTGGTTCATCACTGAACTGGAATGCTTATGATGATGATGATGATGGTTTCCCAGGCCACCACACAGCAATGACTACTTAAGTTTGCTAAGCATCGAATCGAACCCGGGATTCTTCACTCAAGAATCCGTTATACTAACCACTGGGCCACAAGGCGGCTCCTATATATTTATATCCCATTCAAAATATGCCTTTATTAATATCGGCACTCTAGAATAATAAATAGATCAATGGGTGATTAACATAAAAAAATGGAGTTTCAACGAGAGAATTTTTAGATACAACAACGTGATAATTTTCTGTCGGTGATCTTAACAATTACTAGTTACACAGGTCACCGATTTAATAATCAGTATTTACCTTACAATACAGGAAATCTTTATAAATATTAGTTAGTCGTAATAACCAATCAAATCATTTTTTTTACTTGAGCTTGATTTGAACCCACAGTATTTGTAACCATGCGTCTTATCCTCTGAGGTATTACGCTGGTTATAATGTATTATTGTTCAAATAAAAAACCATTTGTTCATTTTAATAATTCTTATAAAAAGGAGTAGTGTTTTTAGATTATGAGAGCTTAAGACCTCTTTGTTAATGTAATTAAAAAAAAACATAATAATTTGCTAAATATTTTTTTTCAATTAATCAATGCATATTATCAATTATTTTTACGGTAGTTTTAAATTTTTTAAACCAATGTTTCAAATATACATTACCTATAGACCGATTCCTATGTGAAAAGCAAGCTTTATAATATTTAACTGTATTTTTAGATGCATAATATTCTCAGCTTTTTTATTCTCTCCGTGAAAACTGACAGTTTTTATGTAACTGATCCATCGAAATGTCAGTTTGGAGGAAACTGCATTTGAAGGTTTACATATAATATAAAATTGGCTGTAATTTTTATACCTTATTATAATTATTTAATTTTTAAATTGCCACCACAATTAAAGCGGTTATGGAAAAAGTTGTAGATATGAAAGAATACTTATCCTCATGAGCAGTACTTTCTATTTTTGTAAATAAATTGCGTAATTTATTTGAAGTGTACTTTGTATGGTAATCGAATTAAAATCATAGGATAGTTTAAATAGGATTATTCGCACCACATTATTTTAAAGGTCAATGATTTTGATGTGTGAGAATGTGGAATATATATACATATCAAGGTATAAGATTATATTCGTAGATTTTTTGCTTGTGATTTTTTTCTATTGACACGGTGGCATTTCTGGCATAGTGAGTGTGGGTTTCTATTATTTGTTCTATGAAAGTCTATGAACGAGTCCATTGTTTTTGGTTTGGCCCTCACCTTCGACTCCTGGGGTGAAACTCTGTGGTTCCTTGTTACGTCTCAATCGATTCAAATCGATCCCCCGTAGAGAATCAAACCGACAATCAATATATTCCTGAGAAACTCTCTTGACGAGTGGAAATTTAGTCGAAAATAATATTTTGCGTATTTGATTATAGAAGCTGTTCATTATTATACTCGGCAACACTGGGTAAATTTAATCAATATATTATTAATTAAATTGACGAAATGCCTGCTTGAAATATCCCATATTGAAAGAATACTGAGCAAATCACCCGTGAATCGAATGAATAGCATTTATACTAATTGTATTCAGGATCAATTCAATTGAAATATTTATTGATTCCTTATTATACAATTCAAGACAATCAAGCCGTAAACAAATCATAAAACGATCCCCAGATTTTATAGGTTTTTTTTTTATTTATTTGCCTATCATCTATAGATTTAGGGTATTTACAAATAATTAATGTATGATATAAAGACAACTCCTATATTAAATAACCACTAAATAAATTGTTTACTATTAATTAAAAAGTATTATCTTCTTATAATATCCATACACATATTTTTTTATTTGTATTTTTTAAAGTATGAAATTTTATAATTTAAAAATTGAATACTCATTATAGACTTGAATTAACTGAGAATATTTTAGGGGATAGTAGGGTATCGCAAGAATAAGTGAAAGAATATATAATATAATATATATATATATATATATATATATATATATATATATATATATATATATATATATATATATATATATATATATATATATATTTATGAACGTATTTAATAATTAATTTAAAAAATTCAATACCAAATAATTTTTCTGTTATTATATGAAAATAATGAGTTATTCTATCCATTGAGCTATTAAATTTATTTGTTATTATAAGGCATTTCTCTCCGTCCTTAATTTTGGGTATAAGTATAAGTAATATAATTAAAATTTAAGTACAAAAATGTCTGAGCTCAACTTGTTAAAATCTCCCTATAATCTATTATCAACCAAGCAAGAGTTCTCAGTTTTTAAAATTTTATAACCGATGAGTAGCACTTTGGGAAATTTTAAAGTGATGGTTTACCTCTGAAATGCAGATATACGAATGCAGTAATATTCGCAGGTGGTTTTTTTTTTAAGTTGAACAAAAGCGCTGTTTGATTTATGGGAAAAAGCCACGATAGACATCACCGTGTATCGAGTACGGTTGTTTAATTCGATTTTTTCTCAAGACTTGCACCACAGACTCGGAGTCAAAACAGTGAAATGCCAATTAAGGGTTGGTGAACAGTGGGGGTTCTTTGTGAATACCTCGGCTCATTAGCGACCACACGCTGACTGGCTCCTGTGCAGTACCACGACCAAGATATCCCATCTGATAACTTGCAGATGGGATGCAGATATCGCCGATCAATATTAAAATATTATCAATCAAGTCGGTCTTTAAATAGAGGACACACTTAATAATAATAAATTAATTTGCGATATGTTTATTTGAGAAAGGGTGTTAATATAAATATAGTAGATTAGGATTGTATAAGGTGAAATATCTTCATCCCTCACATACAATAATAATGCGCTTTGGTATTAGGTATAGTGTGGGAGGGTTTGCGGTGTTAGCAGTATTGCCAATTATACTGCAATAAATACACATTTCGTATCGCAGAAGGGGTTCCTCATAAAAGCAGGGTGCTGGAGAGACCTTAATCTTTCAGCTTATCGAGCCACTATAAAGGTAGCGGAAAGTTACTCTAACACTTGGCATAGATCATAACAATTTTTGATATATTTATTTATTTATTTTATTTATCTAATATATATATATATATATACAATCAATCATAGTAGGAAATCATGAACTATCATAACCTTGCCATTGCAGGAAAAACCTAATGCGGTTCGGCAATGATGAACATTTGTCAGTAAAAAAGTAGTATATGTATTCATAAGTAAAAGTAAAGGAATAAAGCGTTTAATAGAATTAACTCGTTATAGTAACACTTTTGGTTGTACATAATTTAGTAATATAAAAAACACAAGTATGTTTTATTATATTATATTTAAACATCATTCTATGTTATTTTTTATAATTTTAATTAATAGTTTGATAAGTGTTGGTGATCAAAAGTTACAATGTAAGAAGTACGGAGATGAAAGAGTCTGAATTGTCAGAATTTCAAGCAAATTATTAAAAAAAAAAACAAATGCTGATGTAAGAAACTAAACGTTCTATAAAAAAATCTTTAGCAAAATATTATAGATTTTTTTAAATTACATTACCAAAGGTTACTATTCATTTATAAGCTTTTGTAATAAGACTACCAACTTATTTTTTATAGAATTTTTTAATCTGAATAGATCAGTAATCATCCATTATAACCAGCGTTATAGCTCAGGGGATAAGACGCGTGGTTACAAATAATAAGGTCATGGGTTCAAATCCCAATCAAGCCAAAAAAATTAAATTGATTTGATCGGTTATTACAACTAACTAATATTGTTAAAATTCCGATTGATCGCCTTGATTCAGGTTTACTCTAATTTTCTGGATTGTAAGGTAAATACTGATTATTAAGATGGTGACCTGTGTAATTAGTAATAGTTAAGATCATCGATAGACAATGAACTAACCAAATTCGTTAAAACACTCTCGGGGCGTATATAAATAAATAAATAAAATAATTGACTGTATATACATTTTTATGCAAAATCAAATAAAATTAAAAATGAAGAGCATATTTAATGGAAAATAAATATTTGAAGTACTAACAGCATCTCGAGTGTTTGAAATATTCTTGGTACTTTATAGTGTTGATGTTATAGCGTTCAAGGGTTGAGGTGGGCTGACGTATGACATGTTTTTTCCCATACTACCCTTGGCTCAGTTTGACACCGCGTAGGGTGAACTTCACAATGAACAACCACCCCTAAAGCGATATAACACTCCTTTCAATGCCTAAAAAATACTGATCTTATCCACGAAATAATCTCAAAACGTCTCCATTTATTTCACTGCCGAACCAATTTGTATCGATCGATACGATCGCCAAAATTGAAACGTTTGAGGCAAAGAGTTATTGTATTCTTCGAAACGAACGTCGCGTGGATTTCTTAATAATCACCTCATTACTTTGTCCTCAATGCTTTTTAATATCCCTTATATTTATTTATTTCATTTATATCGTAAAAAAAATGATGGTGTTTTTTAGGAGTAGTAGTTATATATTAGATTTTAATTTATTCTCCGATAATCGTAAATCAACAGTTTTTTTGTTATTTCTCTATCGAATGAACGATATTGTTTGCTTATTTTTTTAATAATCATGTTTATTAAATAATTTATTTGATTCAGAATGCTCTGAAAGAGTATCCACTAGTGAGGAGTCTCATTTTTCTCATTAGAAAATGAAATATTTTACTTTTAAGATATAAAATCAAATTTTCAAGATATGCCATTGTTGATAAGGGTAAACCATATGTACATATATGATATTTTAACTTCATGAATTCGTATTAATATATATTTTTAATATCTCTTATTAATATAACCATATCTTATAAGGACTAGTACTGAATTTATTTATAATTTTTACTCAACAATATCAGTTGTAATAGCTAATCAAAATTGTGTGGGAATATTTACTCTCTTATACCAATTTTCAGTCACTATACAGCTTAATTATACGGAGATTAGACGTTTATTAATTATTTATGTTTATTTTCAGATATTACGAGACTGGATCTATCAAACCTAGAGCGATAGGAGGTTCAAAGCCCCGAGTGGCTACAACTCCTGTGGTAAATAAAATAGCTGATTACAAGAGAGAATGTCCAAGTATCTTCGCATGGGAAATCAGAGATCGTCTTCTTAGTGAGGCGGTTTGCAACAACGATAATATACCAAGTGTAAGTACAAATAATTTGTTTACAAAATAGTAGTAGTTGTTCGATATATAATATTCTTGTAGCAGCTGTCATTTGAAGTGTACTTGGCCCGTCTTAGTGCTTCACCCTCGTATTATTCTTATATTGCCGATGTGAAAAGCATTTCTGCCAAAATAATCTCGACCACTCCAAAACGTCGCTAAGCTCCCCAAAAAACGGTCATCTAAGATGATATAAAAAAAGATATCGAGGACATAGAAAATGCTTTTAATAAATATTATCACAGAAGATTTTATATCTTAAAGGAAGTAAAGGGGTGTTAAGATACATTTAAGTGTATAAAAAAAGTAACGCATTACGTTATTTCTATTTTCTATATATTATATAAAATGCGGACTGCGGTAGGGATGGAAAAAAGACAAAATTTTTAATAAAAAATAATTTTTATTTAAATTAATTATATTTAATTAGTCTCTGAGGATAATTAAAATATGTTAATAGTCGAAAGTCTATTCTCAAAAAATAAAATATTAGGGAAGTTACAATAAACGAATTTCTTTATTTATAATTTTAGTTCAACAAAAACAATGAGGAATTTTTAATTGTTTATTTATTTATTTATTTTACGCCCCAAGGAGTTTTTTGTGAGAGGGTGTTTTATACATAATAACATAATAATTTTCTGTCGGTGATCTTAACTATTACAAGTTACACAAGTCACCGACAGAGCAGCTCTGCCCGACTTAATAATCGCCTCAGTCCTTACAATCCAGGAAATCAAAGTAAACCTGTATCAAGACGATTGATCGGGATTTTATTAATATTATTCCCGATCTCCCAGTCGTACTAACCGATCAAATAAATTTAAAAAATATATCTTGAACGGGATTTGAACCCATGACCACAGTATTTGTAGATACGTGTTTTATCCCCTGATATATTACGCTGATAAAAGTGATGTTTATGAATTTTATTTTAATTTAATCTGATATAATCAATACCTGAATTGCTCCACACATAATTCGTAACCGATGCGGTTTGTTAACATTCATCGCAAGATTTGATTGCTAATTGCTTATTTGACTAAAATCAAAATATATAAAAATCAAGGCAAATATATATTTCATTAATTAGTAGTTAAATGATCTATCTATCCAAAGAAAATTTATAAGTACTCAGTGATTTTATAGTTATAGACATCTTTCATAGGATGTGAATTTGAATATGTGCATTATAATAAGTCCGGGTGCAATATGTGCTGAAATGGTCTGAATGAGGGAATATATAATCTGCGAATTATATTTTCTTTCGAAATTGCCCGTTTTTTGTATATTTGTATGTTGATAATAGAAGCAGGTAAGTAAGTACTCGTAGTAGTTGAGTGGCGCTCTGTTGTTGGCCGACAGATGGTCGAAGAGATGCCGATGCCAGATATCCGAACAAGCCTCAAACCACGAATAATAGAATACCTGAGTACATCAGGGCTCACAAATCAACAGATAAGGTGGACGCTTTGCTCCATAATATAATAATGGACGTGGAATTGGCAGCCTTTGAGAAAAATGCGGATGAATGTCGGCGAAATCGAGACATCCTCAAACAAAAGTATCGATTAACAAAAATTATCATTATTATGAAATAATATTTTCGGATATAATTTAAATATGCATATGATTAATACAATGGATGGAATAAGGGCGTATAACGAGATACGCCCCTTCTCCATATTTTTTTGTAAACAAACTCAATATTATTCTAAACATCATCGTTATACCTATGTATTATATTAAAGACAGAATGTTTCACTCGATTATTTCGTCACTGCAATTTCAGTATACGCCCTTATTCCACCTAGCTCCTAACATGATGAGATACTTTTGTTCGTTGATGGGATCATTGATCTAATCTTGTTTGAATTGAAACAGTTCAATTAATTAGGCAATTGCAAAAATAATAAAATACGGGTCACTCGTCCAAATCCAAGCTTCAAAAATATCACAGGTTGAATTAAAATAAAATTTATAAAAATAATCAAACCAAACTAACAAGTAAAGTAAAAAATAACTGTATTTTGGTGGTTTATACGTGGGCGAGAAGAGATAATATAATATCATTAACAGCAATATTCCCTGAATGTTAATTATTTAGTCAGGTTTATAACGATTTATTGGATTATAATTGTACTGAAGGATTTTTTAATCAGCTTAAATTCATGAAAATCCACCAAATGATAAAAAAGGAGAAAAATCCTCCAAGGCGTCTTAAGCCTCTCTTTCTTCATAAGTCCTTTATTACAACTACCACTGTTTTTTAATGCTTTGTAATTATTAAAAATTTTAGATAATAATACAAGTGTTGAATAACCCTGATGCGTGTACCTACATATATTTTTTCATCGGCAAAATAATTGGCGACGGACAGAAGGAGACCGTCGGAATCCCATAGAATGGATCCTAGTATCGATTTCCTGTTTAATAGAAAAATAAATCGCATCTCGGGCGGGATTGAAAGGAAATTGTCTCTGGTATGAAAGCATTCGAATATAGACGAAAATAATGGCAATGAGGGAATAATAGTGAATCCACACGACAATTGTGCTCCAATAAGACATTTCTGTGTCAATATTGACAACATGCACCCAAAACATCCACTCCTATTTCAATAAAATACCATTCAAAGTGACATGTTTGCTTATTGGATTGCACTTATATGATTGTCGTGCAATAACAATAATACACTCGAATTCTCATCATTTTACCAGTAATTACATTTTTATATCCCCACAATAAATCAACAGATTATTTATATTTGTATCTGTATGAATGGCTTATTTACACGTACTAAAAAATGACTATTGCGATTGCTTGATTGATTTAAATTGTTAATGTAGCCGGATAGTTTTTACTAGATTTCTTATATGTATAGAGCTTGTTTCAGTTACAATATATTACAATTTCTTTATTATGTGTAAGTTTTTACAATGATTGATAGAACAATACATCTTTGGAAATAGAATTAGGTGTACAGAGTGTATAAATCTTTTTACCTATAACTAACATGAGAATGTTTTATTTCAATTTGAAATGAATAATAGTATTGGATTATAGAAAAAAATAAAAACCCATTTACGAATTTGAAGATTAATAAATAATAACAACATAAAAGCTACAATTACAAAATATATTGCTTAAAAACTAAATAACAGTTCGTTTGGGTAAAACCAAATTTGAGTTGAGTGGATAAGTTTCAGTTACAAGCGAATGCTTCTTATTGGTCAAAATACAAAATTTCTTTTATTATTTAATTTAAAGTAAAATATATCAATAATATAGCTAGGTAGTTACTTATTGAATACATTTATATGGTAATTTTAAGTTATTGATGGTGTGTTAAATCAACACATAGGATATTAGAAGGCCATATAATACGTTGATAAATACAATACTCACTGAGATTCGGGTGCTTGGTCCGCCATATTGATATTAATAAATCTAATTGCCTGGAATTCTTATTGGCGTGGCGGTTAAGATTGAATTCGACTAATAAGAATATGTTTATTCATTATATTTATATGTGATTGGTCAAACGTCACACTATAAAACTATAATATCATGTTATAACATTGTCAATCACAGCCATTCATGGTAAATTTGTTTTAATTTGCGCATAAGTTAACTTCGAGCCTCGCTCTATAAATAAAAAATAGAAATAACTCCAAAAATAATAAATGTTTCACAATTTTCTAAATTGTGTCGTTTTTATTTCGATTGAATTATACACAGTAGTTTTCCATGGTTAGGAAATTATTTGGAATATTTAGCTAATGATAAAAAACCTTTTTAAGAACAAAATACACATAATTAAATTTAATAGTGTTGATTCTTTAGATACAGTGTGATGATTTATTTACAATAACCTCTTAATTTTATCTTTGATTGTGGATACTGGTTCTGGTTATAGGTTAACCCATCAAATAACAAGTCGTCCCTGGTGTTTACAGGAGCGCGCAATTATGTCGTTTGCGGGAGAACACACTATCCCTCGGGAATTGTTATGAAATGGCCACCTCGTATTATATTATTATATATATAAACACCAATATATCCTACAAACAAGCCTTAATTAAATCTACCAATCATCTCGGGTGATTGTAGAAAAAAGTCTTCGATTGTTATTGACATAAGCTTTATGTTTAGTGTTGAATTATAGGAGGATTTTACACGTGTTTTTGAATACTTAAAATTTTATTTTAAAAATGAATTTTGCAAGGAAATCCATGTATAAAATAATGGTGGTACGCCATATGATTGTTGAAATTCCAGGTTTTTTCAACAGTAGGTAAAAAGACTTATGGTTAAAATAACCAGCATAATAGCTCACGGGATAAGGCTTTAAATACTGTGGTCATGGGTTCAAATCCCACTCAAGTCAAGAAATTTTTAATAATTAATTTCATCGGTTATTACGACTGGGAGATCAGTAATAATATTAATAAAATCTCGATCGTTCGTCTTGATCCAAGTTTACTCTGATTCGCTGTATTGTAAGGTAAATACTAATTATTAAGTCGGTGACCTGTGTAACTAGTAATAGTTAAGATCACTGACAGACAATTAACACGTTGTTGTGTATAAAAAACTCTCCTAAAATTCCCGTAAAAGAAATAATATAAATAAATAAATATAATACAGATTTTTTGAACATATTTTGAAATTGAGCTGTAACATCGACTAGGGCTTCATATTTAACGATAATGTAATGGATTTTTTACATAATATTAGGTTATTATTTTTTTATAATGTCACTTTGGCCTTTATGGGAGTATATAGTAGAGGTGGTTTCCCAGGCTACCACACAGCAGATCTCGTATATTTACCAAATGACAGTGGACACCGTATTTTCCGATGCCGTGGATCTAACACGGGAGTCTCATTCACGAATCCATTAGACTAACCACTGGGCCACAAGGCGGCTCAAGTAATTAATTATATTTAACAATACTTTTTTAAATATATACAATTTTTGTATTGTCATTGATGAATGAAAAATTTAAGTTAAATCTATAAACGATTAAATAAAATGTGTTTATATATTCATCTCGAGTGGTGAGGGTGAGGGTTGAAAAAAGAATATTTAGAGGTTTAATCTTGCGACGAAAAACAAAGTATTGAAATACAGAAGAGAAGATGGCCGTCACGAGACGAGGGACGAACAAAGCTTTAAATTTCAAATCCGCCAAACTGGTTACAGAGTCAAATTCGCGAACACCTCACTGTAATGGAATCCCTCTTAAGCCGCTAAAGAGACCACAATATTAATAATATAGATAGATATATAGAGTATGTGAGAAACAAAAAAGATCGAGCATATGTAGGTACATCTCCCTTTTGGTTATGTGCCCGTTGGACCAGAAGGAGACGAATAACTGGATGTCCGTTTCACTTCCACGGTGTCTTCTTACAATCTGTCAATAAAATCGCGCTTTTCTCGCACCATTCCATCTCGTTCACTCCACAAATAAACATCATTCTGTTTCACTCCCACATACGCCATTTTGGGGAATAAGGGGCGAAATACTCTTCTCACGTTTGCTTTGCACGAATAATCACTATCGCTAAATATACAATAATTATACAGTCATTGTTTCTTATGTTTAAGAGTGAATGTCAAACTTTAGCACGCGTATTTGTGATATCGTTATACAACATGTTTTTAATTGACACTAAAATTATGTAATGCCAGAACCTACGATCATTAAAAAAATATACTAAAGGGAGTCTTAGATTTTTTGTGAATTTTCGGTTATTATAATGAGTGAATATATGATGTCATCATAGGACAAAAACAAAATTAATTTTCAAGGTCAAGTTCAATGAATAAACAATAAACAAGTATGTTGTCATAACTCCTAAGGTATGACTGACCGTATTTGCAACAACAAGAAGTAATATTGTAAACATGTTTTCATAATGTCTCAGGTTGCTGACAGTTTGAGGTTATGTTGTTGTTTCATGAAATCTATGACGTATGCTTATAATAATACAAATTCAAATCAGGCGGTCAATCACCTAATAAGAAAATACGCCAGATTCTCAAACTTTTTAAAATAATGAAAAGATAAACGAGCAGACTTGGACCATTAATTGTGGTGTAGATTGATTACATGTTATGTGCTTATTCTTCAATTTAATTATTTTAGTATGAATAAAAAACATGTTGTATAACTGACGAGTGCTGCATTATCAACACTGCGACTTGGGACTTCCCGTAATGCTCTAGTGGTATAATAATACAATACGTATTTATAAATAAATAAATATATAATATGATGAAACCTCGATATACATTCTTAATCAGTTCCAATTTTTTTTAATACATGTACATACAACCTAACCTAACCTAAAGTGTTTCACTATCCAATAAAAATAATATCTACACACATAAATTCCTTGATTTTTTAAACATATTAATAAATATATTTAGCATTTTTTTAATGATGTCTCTATGCAGTTGACTAGTAAATTCAATTTTCGAAAAAATTGGCTATATATATATATAAAAAACAGTGGAAATCCTCAGTACGAGTATAATTATACATTATGGGTTCACACTCGTTCTATGAAACACTAAAAAGCTCACATTTTTATTTTCTATATATTATAGTTGATTTCTTGTAACCTTTATATAATAGAAAATGTCACTCGTTAAGGCATTAAGAGATATTAGGCACTCCTTATTATTGGTTCCACTATAAAGTAAAAATTATTTAATGCTTTCATGAAAAAAAAACCTATTTAATTGGAATTAAATGTCTATTTTCTTGCCTAACAACTTGAGGATAGGTTGGTTAAAAAAAATGGCACAATATTATACACATTTGAAATCCCGTTTGTTCCAAATACACGCAATTGTGTATAATTTATTCGGCCAATCAGACTATTATAGCTGTGTTGGTAATTAATTGTATTTTTGAAATAAATATTTACCTACTCAAAGGCATGGGTAATAGAGAGGGCATGGTAAATATTTGCTGTTATTCCATAATAATGTCATGTTGTATGAAGTATGACAAACACTTCACAGTTATATTGGGGGACATTTTTGTTGACAGCCATCTTGATTTATTATTCATATATCCATAAAATATAAATAATAAATTTTTAAATTAATTTCTCGCTAATCAGACTTGCATTAGGGTGAAAGAATCCGGCAAGAGGGTACTGTCAGGAATTGTGTTACACTTTTCCCTTACTCTATACATGTATGGGTGCCCCCTGGGTTTGGGGATCTGGGAGAGGATTTAGATGCTTCCAATACGTTTCACATTATTACAGTACAAGTGGCTTCTTCCTGCGCATTGTGCACACAAAGCCTACTTCTTACTTGCCAGTTGTATAACATTTGAGCAGCACTCATAAAGATCTAAATATTATTTATACAAAGCAAATCAAAGGGTAAAAATCTTTTAATTATTTTCAATATAATGTAGCATGTAATTGTGTGGGATTTGCAACGGTTGTCAATCGTATCATGGGGCATAAAATCGAAATCGTTTATTCTGGACAAAGCCCGACGTCCACTATATAGTATTGGGAAAGGAGGGTTACTATAAAAAAATACAATACTACAAATATTTTTTTGTCTAGTGGAGAATATCTACTCTAGATACTCGATATTTTACGAGTATATCCAAATGAACTTTTATCTATAGAAACGCCATGCAATATTTCGTCGTACATTCGAATATGTCCGTTCGCGAATACATTTGAATATTCTAAGCCCTAAGCATATACACTCAGGCATACGAGGGCTGCGGAATGAAAATTGTAGTCCCTAAAATACAGTAATGTTATTTGAAAGATCGACAAGTGACAGTTTAACATATGACCGGTAGAAGCAGCGCCCCAAGCGGCTAACACACGAAACCTTTGGTGCTACATCTCATCTGTGCCTGCTATGATTTAGATGTCTTTGAAAGTATTACTGGCATCTCTATTTATTATTATGTACATATAAGTTCATCGAGTATATCGAATTAGGAGTTCGAATTAAAATAAAGTGCAAATTGCAGCTGGGAATATTATTAATATAATTCCGATTGATATTCTTAATCTAAGCTTTATACCTACCGATGTTATTCTGTTATAGTTAATTATTAACTGCTACTAAATTGCAATAGAAACTAATAGTTAGGGAGATTTTTTAATTTAAAAATTTTGGTGAAAAAATGACGTATGTCACGTATCTCATTTTTGACTAAAATGTCACATATTTATATATAAAATTATTGAAACGTGTATTTTCATCGACCATTTCGCGGGATATGTGTGCTTTTTAACATATTTTTACTAATCATATCGATGTAAACGATAACATAAAATCAATAAACACGTGTTTTTTCAGCTTATAAATAAAATAAATCAATCCCTAATTGAGCTGAGGCACAACCCTCAATTGGAATATACCGCCTTAGGGGTTGTGTTTACCATCCAAATATATTATGAGGAGTATGGGTTTTGGCATATGGTCAAGTATGACAGATTATGACATTAGACATACAATTATGTTATTGCATATTACGAGTGTTGACAGCCCCCAACTAAATGCTGTTATATATCACATCACATATTTAATTTTATTTAACTAAATAACTGAATAATGAGGGATTTTAGAATCGGGTGTAAAAAGGAAGTGAAGTGAATACGAGGGCTAAACATCGGCTACCGTATGTTGGTTGTATTGCTACTGGCAAACACTACAAAGGCTTCTATTCTATCAAAAAGAACTCCAAATTATAATATTTAATTCATTCAATATTAAATTTATCAGGTTTTAAAATTGCACAATGGGTCATATGAATAAGAATTTGCTCCTATAGACGCGTTACATGTTATTGTGGACTTTTAGGTAGAATGTTATTATTTTGATATATGTATTTTTAACAGTTTGATTTAAAGAGTATGTAGTTATAAATGACTTCTAAACTGTCAAAATTCTAAAGAGCAAATTTCAAAGTTCAGACGGAATATCTACCAATGGTTGTGATTATGCACAAGTCTAAAGTTTATCATTTATTAAAAAAATATAAGAGTATAAGCAAAATGTCGCATTAAGATGAATCATCGTTATCTATTTTGACATTGAAAATAAAAATAAGTGTTATTTCGGTATTCTGTTTGAATATCATACACATGACTTCACTTCTACCTGGCGTTTAATTTTTTTACACAAGCTTGTTTGTTTAGCGGCATCGATTGGGTTTTTAAAAATAGTGCCAAATGGAGTCGGATTTCATCTGAAAATATTAAATAAAATGTTTACCCATGTGGTTTACCACCATCCATAAAATATTTTTAATAAGCACACTGTAATAATTGGCATGTGATAATTATGTACGATGAAATCACCATGAATGTACATTGTAAATGTTAATTTTAAAACCACCGATTTGGTATTAAAATTATGCACCGACAACGAACCGTTATTGAATGCATTGTATTTGACTAACCCTCTATTTACACACTGCCCACTGAAAATAATTTATTTCAGTATTGATTTAAAAAAAAGTATTTTATTGGATTAATATATAAATTATAAATGCAACATTTTGAATTTGTTTTACTTAGCGGTATATATATATATTTTTTGTTGTATATTTTATCAACTAATGCAATGTTTCTCAAACTTTTTGATCCACAATTCACTTTAAAAACCCCACGAAAAAATGTGTAAAATAGATGTCGGAAGATTGATCATCAAAAAAAAAAAATCTTTAACCCCATAAATATTTATTCACTAGTCTAATTTGTATTTTTTTAAATGTTACATAAATACTTGAGTATACGGAATGCAATTGGTAGAAAATGAGCTAATCAATCTAATATTTCCAATACAATTTAATTTTAAATATACTTTTTGTTTGTAGATCAAATGTCAAACTTTAGACATTTATATAATTCAGTTCATATAAATCTGAAATATTTATTTTTAGCTTAAACGATACCCAAACTATATAATTATTTTTAGATAAGTTTAAAAAAACTGTGTTTTTTTAATACTAAATTCACGATATTACTTACTTTAGCCGTCTTATTGGTACAAATACCGTATGTAGAGTTATAGAATATTTTTAGTAGCTCATGTAGTTTATAAAATGAGGGTTGTTTATTATGATAGTGTATGTAATCAGACAGACAGCTGTATATATATATTAGTGATAGTATATGGAGACGGTATGCGCGGACAAATGGCAAATCACGCTCAACTGATTGTTCTGAATGGATTCATCCCCTGTTTGGAACCAACCCCGCCCAAACACCCATTTATTACCCTACCGACAAAATATTACTAATAAATATAACGACCAAAAGACCGTTGCACTACCTCACAATAACTCTGTCCACGACTATACTGCAAACACACAAACTCGAGACCGTTTCGATCGATCGAATCCAATATCAGAATAGTTTGCCTACTACAATCTTTCCATATGTATGAAGATACTGTGAAAATATTATCAACACACCATTCTCTTCTTATAAATAAAACTAAAATCTACGCTTCCAGGGGTTTTTTACAATTTTTTTAGATACAACAACGTGTTAATTCATTTAAAAAAAATGTTTACCTGTCGGTGATTATAACTAGTACAAGTTACACAGGTATCCGACAGGTCAGAAAATCAGAGTAAACCTGGATCAAGACGAATGATCGGGATTTTATTAAAATTATTCTAGATATCCCGGTTGTAATAACCAATCAACTTTTATAATCAGTATTTTTTACTCAATCCATTATTTTATGGTAAAAATATATTAATTTATATACCATAGTAAATATTTATTTAAAACAGTTTTTTGTATTAATTTATATCCGGATGTAAAATAATCCCGAATACTATCAAGAATATAAAATTTATAGGTAAAATTATTGTTTATTGTATTGGTTTATTTTAGTATGTTGTTTGTAGACGTAACGTAGTTCATTATTTTATATTATTTATAGTTTGCTTCTCTTTGCTTTTGACTATTAAAATATTGAAATAAGATTCTTTTAACGGTAGATCCTATCTGTAAATTATCTATATATTGCATTTGACAGATGAAGCTAGTGTTAAATGGTGAAGTGGTTGTATTTTGTGTATTCTGGTGTTGTTGGGGTTGTTCCTCACTATAGTCAACATACTCCATCACTACCCTACGAATTTAACAAAAAATATTTTAAATATATCAAAATTAAGTTAAAGTGCTAGTTTTACTACTAGTGATTTAATAGAGAAGCATTAAATGAATTGGAGAGCCGATTGTTAGCCCAAAGAAAACATCTCATCCCATACAATATCGAGGAATCTCTCCCGCCCCTTTTCCATGCCTACACAATTCAATTTACATATGTGCAAACTAATCATATAAAAGCATTATTGGATTAATCCCACAGATATATTTATATGTAGACATTTGGGAAATTGCATTATTTCAATATTGAAAATCATTAAATGAAATGATAGAAACCATTAGTCTCGGACAAAAAAATGCAATTAGAGGGCGTCGATAATGCGAACGCGGTATGAATAATTTAACGATTTCATTTCTTCGGAGCCAATTTAAAAATCAAAAGAATAGACTATAAGCGATTGGGTGCTCGTTGACTTGGTGTTAGTCAGTGGGTTGAGCTTGTGGTAAATTACCAAATTGGCAAAGGCTAGTCCCCTTCCATACATTTGTGCAACCGCTGGAAGCACGCAACAAAAATGCACACATTTTATACGAATCAATGGGCAAATTTTTCATTTTTGATCTATCTTTAGTCTGGTGTTTTTAAAATACACATTTATTTCGGATCGATGCGAAAGATACCCTACCTTTACGGACGCCAAATAATACTTGTACCTCCATTTCTGCCTTCTGTCGAATAGAAAATGAGAGAGAAAAAAGGAAGCGACCCCATAAACCCACTCGGCTGCCAAATCCTATATTTAAATGCAAATCCCCTATGCGGTCAGAATAAATAATTCTCCTTTTTTTTGTGCGCCACCGGAAAAAAAGGGATATTTTAATTTTCGCATCCGACGCGACGCCTACTTCCCTCCTTGTCTCGCAATCCTACCGAAAATAAATGGAAAATTCATTATTTATTTGAGACTTACAAAAAAAATGTTTTGATTTTTAAATGCGATATGTGGAGATTAAAAAAGGGGTCCGGCCTAAAAATATAATAACATTCGGTAACGACAAAGGCGATTTCTGGCGATGACACTTCTCCAACCAATCAGATAAAAGAGGCATACATATGGAGATATCTACATTAAGACTTTTATATATTTTTTGAAAAAAATAAATGATTGTTTTGATGAAGGGGGCCCTCGGTGACACATGGGGAATAAATCGGTTAGAGAGATCATTATCACACTTAATACTGATTAAGGCAGACCCCATACACCCATTCTCAATTAAAATCATTACAAATACTTCTATGATCTTGACATTAATATAAGGATTCACTTGGATAAAGCAAATCATTTTTATTAATCAAGAATTTAATTAATATATATCGTACTAATTGATTTTACCATTAAACTCATTTGTTTTGTGATTTAAGCACAGGTTCGAATTTTGCAGTTGATTGTATCATTTTTTCAGGATTATTTCACTATCATCTAGACAAAACATTTATAAATTTGAATAATAAATTAAATATTTTTGAAAAATTAAACAAGATACCCAAAACTTGATAAACCCACAAATACATGCATATTGATAGAATAATCTTTAATATATAATAAATCCATCTTTTTATTATTTTTCTGATGTTTTTCTATACTTAAAAAACATTTATATTGCTATTCTTAGTAAATACCGTTAAAATAAAAAATAATTATATATAAACTTCAGTTTCGGAACATGCCTAGCTGATTCTAGACAAAAGCTTTAAACAAGCAATAAATTATCATATAAGTATTTTTTTTAATAAAACATTCTTTTGAACATGATATTATAAAAAAAAGAGCCAGGTTTGTTTTTTTTGTAAATAATTTTAGCACTCTATTTATTTTCTAGCTTCAAGCAATCGTAAATATTATGACTTTGTTTTCTGCAGCAATACTTTATGAAGTATAAAATTAATGACCATTTATAAATAATTAAACATGAAATTATGATTTCCAAGTGCGAGTGTTAAAATAAGTATTAATTAATTTAAATTATTCATCGATTCGATGAAATGTTTCAGAGCTTTCGATACATTTATTATAGTGAAACAATAAATTAAGTAGTGGTGTGAATATAATGGACAGATGTCATATTTTGTTGGTATAATGAGGCTTGATCATCGAAGCGTGTGTCCTATTATTGGATTATTCGGAACACTGCACAGTTTTTATTATCTGGCCGATGATCGAATCTCAATACTTGGACGAAGGCTAATTTAATATGAGAGTCACAATGACTTATTGTCACATTCTTCACCGTTATCCATATCAAGTGTCAGCTGTGTATAATTGTCGATTTCCGCATGGTGTTACGATAACTCAATTAAAATGATATGTTTTGTACCGAGTAGCTGATGATTAGTCGAGTAGTATTTGACAGGTGTGACGTAGTGGGTAATTTGTGAATTATTAAAGGTACATGTTATTATGTATGTGTATAGAACCTTTGTGGCCATAATGCAACAGCATCCACGAGGCTTGGCAGGCGTCACCTGGCCTCGGGCATACACCAGACAATATAGGATCAAACTATACAATGGAAGTGGTATTTCATGGATCATATTCAAGAGAGCCAATTTTTTTCCGCGGCCTATTAGTTCGATAGTCCGATGCATTGTGCTCGAACTCGGGATCTTGTCAACAATGTTTTGATATGCCACTTTTGACATTCTCCCTAATAGATTTCGACTGGGACACCAAAAGTAAACAGAATCTACTGCTATACAATTCGACGAGGATCATATAAATAATTTTATAGACTCTTCACAATACAAATGACACATGCTATAATAATACTCAATGTCCAACATTCATAAATCGCCACTTCTGGTTCGGTAAGATTAAAGCGTTTTGTTTGAATTTTAATCAAAAAATATATACAAGCTGAAATTGAAATAACTCTTGAATATTTTGGGAGGTTGTAAGTGAAATCCAGCTCAATAGCACAAGGGATAAGACTGTGGTTATGGGTTCAAATCCCGGTCAAGTCATTAAAAATTTAAATTGATTTGATCGGTTATTACGACTAACTAATATTGATAAAATTCCGATCGATCCGTTTATTCAGGTTTACTCTGTTTTCCTATATTGTAAGGTAAATACCTATTTATTAAGTCGGTGACCTGTGTAACTAGTAATAGTTATAATCACCGACAGAAAATTAACGTTGTTTTGTATAAAAACTCTCTCACAAAAGCTCCTTGGGGCGTAAAAATAAATTCAAATATTTTTCTTAGATATTTTCTTGCAGTAATTACTATGGCGTATTTATTGTGTTAATTATTTTTAAGTAATCATAAAAAATCAGATATTTTTGCGATACCCCACCACCTTCTTAAATAATTTCAGTAAGTCCACCCTGTATATGGGGGAGATATTTCACAGTTTGTGTTATTGTCATTCTGGTTTCCTTTATCAGATATAAATGTTATAATAAAATTCCTCATTACATAAATAAGTATATCTTTTGAGTTTGAATACTTTTAAATACAAACAAAACGAGAGAAGTTTACGAAGATCGTTTAAATAAAAAAAAATATTGTCAATTGATATGACAAAAAAAAATTTATGAACAATTAATTAATTCAAATTTTATATCCAATGAGTTGTGAAAATATTAAATAATAAACAGAAACAACCGTTTCTAAAATTCGACTATAATATCTTGTAGTCGTAAAATTATCCCTCTTTCAAGTTACAGAAAGCGAAAAAATATTAAATTCAGCCTCTAGTATTATAGTAAATTTGTACGGGAGTATTTCTGGGCATCATCACCGTTCAAAAGATAATCTTCCATTAGGCAAACATAAGGATTAAAGTGGAAAGCCTATTACAGGCTCCGACGACCAGACACTGTTGTTGCCCTTCCTATCACCAATGACCACCACCAACTTTATACTATTCTAAATTGCAAACCAAATGGATTACTCGTTATATAATGTAGTTAGTGTGTATGTAATAGTATTGTTTTGCTTGTTACAGGTGTCTTCAATCAACCGCGTCCTCCGCAACCTGGCCTCACAGAAGGAGCAGCAAGCAAGCTCCGGTGGTGAAAGTGTATACGACAAGCTTCGTATGTTCAATGGCCAAGGAGGAGGGTGGGCGTGGTATGGGGGGGCACCGCCCGCTGCACACCTCGCCCTGCCCCCGGCGCCGCCGCCACCCCTTGCACCACCCACCACCCCAAGGGATGACCTGCACAAAAGAGGTAATAACGCACCATTAATAACAACAAATATTCAATGAGTCTGACCTTATTTTAGAAATGTTCTCCATACATTTACAACTTACTACAAATAAAAAAAAATATTAAAGAATTCGAATAATGTACATACATATGTTATATAATGAGACATCAATGGGGCCAAGTTTGCTAGTTAAATTTTTTATGTGTTCTTCATGTGCTCTTCACTCATCCCTCTTGTCGGCTTTTCGTTTGATCTCAATTACAACTTTTTTTTAAATTCACCGTAAAATTACATTAAATTTGTATACCGTGAAGCCTTCCCTATTGATGGAAGCCTATGTAGGGGGTTGGCCAGGCCACCGTGGCTTTTACGAGTGAATATCGAGATAATAAGTAATATTTATTAGTTTTGAGATAATGGAGAATTAACAGATCTATAAATTTAAGGTATATGTATATATATATATATATATTAATAATTTACAACGTGGTATAAGTCAATGACTTGTTTTATCTTTTCAAATATAACACAATTATAAAAAATACCTCTATTTTAACTAACCGAAACTAAAAATGTAAATTTGACATAGTGATTTTTTTTTCTCCCGCAATATTGATAATACGATTAAGTGCGTTTTGGCAGTAGATAGAGTAATAAAAAACATATACAAATGCATCCCTAACTCAAAATCGTCAAAATATGACTTAGTGCATTTTAGCAGTATACCCTCGATATAGTAGAGGTGGTTTTCCAGGCCACCCACAGCAATGAGTCCTTCAGATCTAGTAGATCTACCAAGTGACACCAGTGGACACCGTAGATCGAACCCGAGAGTCTCACATACGGATACGGAAAAGTGGCGATTCATAAGGTAGAATCGCCACTTTTCCTATTATGTATGCACATTTTGATTCTTAGTTAAAATTATTTTAATTCACTTAATATGCATGTGGCTATTTTGAGTAGTGGAAAGCTCTCAGTAATTCATGCGCTAAAAATTGAAGATGGCGTTAGGAGTGTTTGAGTAAAATATTCACATGGTGTAGCAGGCTGTCGCCATGGTGGTCAGGTGGTGGTTCAAACGTCGGAAAAGTGGAGTGAACACACCATCTCTTGAATGCCAAGTACCTTTTTTATGCTCACAACCTGGTGACGACATGTGCCAAAGACCCATTACCTGGTCACTTCCTCTCTACTATTACTCTTCTCAAGTGTTGTCTCTACTGATCAGATTAAAATCTACATTATTTTAGAAGATATATTTTTAATGCCAAATATCATCAATTTAAAAATAATAATCTCGTTAGAGAAGTATGGGTAAAATTAAATTTTTGGAATAAAAATGTAATTTTTGAGTTTGAGACACCCCGTAGCTATTTTTATTTAAAAAAACTACGACAATGCCATTGGTCGTCCCACCAAAAGTATTAAGGTAAAAGATTATTTATTTCTGATTTTAAAATCACCTTGATGGAAAAAATATGAAATTAAATACTTAAATTCATTAAAATGGTGTAATCAGTTTATGATATTTGTAAAATAAATTGTAATTAAATATTTTATTATCTAAGTACTTTTCTATGCAAGGTGTTTGGTATTTTAAGGAGCAGTTTAGATTCTTCACGAGATGTTGAATGTTTGTATTCGTTAGTCGTAGTAGAGAACGGCGTCGATCGTAGCACCACAACGTAGCATCGTAGAGGGTATCTACGATGAATACTAAAACGATCCTTTCAAACCAGCTCACATACAAGATAATATCACACCTATTTATAACTATTAAACCTTAAATAATAGATACCATCCACAACGAACATTCATATTTGGTATTGATAAAATACAGTGAATGAATATCTTCTCAAATATAAGTTATTTATAAATTCCAATTTGATTACATAACACCATAGAAATGGGTATTCACGGTGTATTTGTCTACGGCGCCAGAGTTCTTTGCAGCTTTTTCAGAGCACGTAAGATCTTAGATTTTCAGTCTGCCGGCTCGGGGAAAATTCATGTTTGTTTTCGGGAATGTGTGGAAAAGGAGAAAGAGAAATGGAAAAACAGACGAAGCAAAATATACGTGACCGCGTTATTTGTTGAGCTTTTAGCACCACCAAAGAAATATCGTAGTCAGTATTATATGCATTTATATTTGCGGTGTTTGTCGAAATCAGTCACTTCTATACATTCTCATTAGTTTTTACTCAATTATTGATATGAATAATTACGAAACAAATTATAAAAAAAACGTGCTACAGATTTTCATACCATTTTTGGAAACACATAAATACTGCCATGAACTTTTTGTATAATATTTAATTGTATACATTTGTTTTCATCATTTTTGGTAAGGCTTTTAATTGAGCTGTGTCTATTCATATCTTCTTTAAATGTGTACGTCTCCTTAATCAAAAAATAAATAAAAAGATGATTTTTGTACATACATTTAATGCCAAAATCGATCATTATTATATATAATTTTAATTTATATTATGAATGCACTTAATACCTGGGATAATCTACTATTGTAGGTATTACTGTCAAATATGCATAGATAGAACTTTACAGTTCTCAAAAATTACCACTAATGGAAGTTAAATTATTAAAATTTGGCAAGAAAATACTAAAATTCTTTTTGGGCTACACTTTTTAGGGTCACTGAATAAGTATAGAGGTGACCCTTATTAGTACTGACCCCATAACTGTGATTAGACAACACTTATTCTGTGATTTAGCATATTGGATGAATGAGCCTATAAACACTTAAATAAGGGGATAAAATGCGTGACTACAAATACTGTGGCCATGGGTTCATATCCTGCTCAAGTCATTTTTTTTAATTGATTTTTTCGGTTATTACGACTAGGATCCGGAATAATATTAATAAAATCCCGATCGATCGTCTTGATCCAGGTTTACTCTAATTTCCTGTATTGTAAGGTAAATACTGATTATTTAGTCGGTGACCTGTGTAACTAGTAATAGTTAAGATCACCGACAGACAATTAACACGTTGTTGTGTCTAAAAAACTCTCTAAAGGAAAGCTCTCCGGGGCGTGAAAATATTATTTTTAAAATGTGTTGAATGATTTTCCGATTACGATAAAGAATGCATTAGGAATATAATACAATATCGATCGCACGGCCGTGATTTCGCGGTATTCGCACTTGAATTTCCCGAATCGAATTTGCGAAAGCCTCCTTCATCCCCTGCAAGTTGAAAACGAATCTTGTGAAGGGGGATGATTGTGTATGTAGGTATAAAGGGGTGGTTGTATGTAGTAGAGGGAGTGGCGTCGTAGCTCCCGGGGAACGGTAACCATGGCAACATGGCGCATCAACCAGGTACAGACAGACATTCACCACGTGAATTCTATCCATTCTAACATCAACACTTTCACTCTCATACACTACTATATTCAGCACAGGTAACCATTCATCACATTCATAATTATACGCACACAACATATTACGATATTTACCCATTAGTGCACCCATAACAGCCTGGACTAAATTAATTCTTTACATACTTATGTTCCATACATTTAAACAAACAGAGGGTGTGCGTTTGCGGTATGAAGTGTGGTTTTTTCCATCCCCCTCATGTGAGCGATGAAGTGTTTGATTGCATCATTGTAAGACTTTTATACAAATCATTGAAGAGACGCGTGCTGCACATGCCCTGTAATTGATATATGGACAAGTGCCTATTCTCTTATACAACTAATTCAAATTATTCTTTGGCAAACAATCAATTCAATTTACTGGACCAGCCACTGTCTCATTACCCTAGGGTCTACACTCTAAATATGAAATTATTTATTACTGAAACCAATCAATAGTATTGATATTAATGGTAAATGGTAATACAGGTTGCTTTCAATCAATGAGCTTGAAATAACGTCAAATTCAAATTCTACGTGTACATGTATGAATGACCGGGCATGTTCTAATGTATGACGAAATATTCCATGGCGCTTCTATAGATAAAAGTCAATTGGGTTGAATAGTTACTGTGATAAACTAGCTTCTTATGATTTCTAACTACATGGTGAATTGATAGGTTAAATAAACAAATTCCGATTTCCCATTTTTTTTTGTAAAAATATTACTCAATTCCTATTTTAATTTATATCGATAGTATTCTGCATAACAGTTTAATTTTCAGGCATTTAAAAACCAATGAGAAAAAAGATATATTGCTTATTGGGAAATAAATTTTCTTCTTCTCAATACGTCTTTTTCTTGTACACAATGAAATTATTTTTATCGTATGAAATCAAAACATTTGATGATAAATGTTTCATTGGATCAAATAGCTCTCAATTATTTTTGTATTGCGATTTTTATTGGATCGTAAATATAATGATATTTTTCCACCCATTCATATATTAAATTTGTTCTAGTATAAATATGAAAACAATTCATGGAGGTAGATAGTATGGAATTAGTAGTGTAAGCCAAAGTGTCGGTCGTACTGCGACAATTGTCCATTGTTTTCATCACACCTGAATTTGCAATTTAAATTTTAAATATTCAATCACGGATTGTATAATTTTGATTAAACCATAAATATCACTGAAATTTTTCACACTCATTATATTATTGAAATAATATTTTCGAGGGTTCATTAATGCTTTAATCAATTTCAATTGCGTATCGTGTATAATTCAAGGTATTTGTGTACACAATTAAGATAGAAATGTGGAGTATGTGTGATGATGGGGTAGTATGGGGTAAGGCAGTTGGCCACTAACCACAGGGGTGAACATTGTGTATAACAATAGAATAGGTTGTGCACTTTACACCAATATGGGGTACATGGTACACCCACTATTGTTATCAACCTCTATTCTGTATGATGTTTTAAATTATACCCACCATACCAATTAAGGGACTCCGTAATCAACACCAGTTTTATTTACACGCCTCGGTGATTCCATTATAATCGATTATCGCCACCAATACCATCATTTTTTGACTCATTCATATTTAACGAGTAGGTTTTGTTGTGTATAAAAATTAAAAATAATAAATATTTAAATTATTTTGTATTGCTTCAGAATTTTGTTTCATCCCTTGCTAAGTACATTTTTTAATGACATACAATCGAATAACATTGCTAAGTCTCGGTTTTTTCAAACAAGGAGTACGTAATTTGAGTGGCAAAAAGTGCTGCATTTTTGTACAATTAATATTATACGAGCCAATTTATTGCACCAAAATTAACAGCTCTTTGGGAAATATTTTTACATTTTGTTTTTGTTTTTAGAATAAAAAACTTATTAATTAATTGTCTATCGATGAATTAACTATTACTAGTTACAGATATGCCCAACTTGATAATCGTCTCTCTATTTACCTTATACAAAAAATGTAATGTAAATGAGAAATTCTGGATAAAGGGATCGGGATATTTTATTAATATTATTATTTTTTACTTGAGCGGGATTTGAACCCATAACCACTGTATTTATAGCCATCTTATCCCTTGAGCCATTAAGCTATATTGACTAAACATACGTACATGCGCATAATAGTATATTTAATTCATAAATTTATTTTATGAGTTAGCATATTAAATGTAGATGCCTGAATTTAAAAATTATATAGGTATTGTGTGATGAATAAAAAGGTGGTCCTATTTTTCATTTGTAAAAAAAGATTCAAACCAATCGACTCGGTTGAACAATAGGTAGGCATTTATTTACACTGGCACTTGAATGTTGGTTGAGAGAACCGGTGACATCGATAGGGCTATAACGACCTACTGTTTCTATGCTATACTCGTGCTTTCCAGTATTGTATTGTAGAGTATAAAGTGTGATGGAAAGGCTACAATTATTCACTTTTACGAGCGCTTTGACAACCGAGTGCCCCGCCAGCTATACAATACAATATCGACGAGTTCAATTAGTTCAAAACGCAGCCACCTGTCGACTTTTCGAGGACTCTTATTTCGACAAACATTTTTCTTTAATATCCTAATCGCTTAATACACTGAACAATCGAAAGCTATTGGAGATGCCATGACCTGCTCAAAGCGGCTGGACGTACATATATCCCACTCAATGGTTAATCTATGGAGATCCCTGTATTTGGACAGCATTAGGAGGCTTTGTTTATTATCCAATCAAAGGTACATATGCACAAATTACACGACATGTCTATAGTCAGTTCATTGTGTCTCCAAGCATATGCCATCACACACCCGACTGGCTATGGACAATATAAATATATATTGATTGCTATAATGCAATTGTTAATTGTTTATATGAAAATGTCGATAAACAAATCGGGGATGAAGGCTGCATCGGGGTGAGTGTGGGCGTTGGGTGTTTTTGGGGTCGGGGTGACTTCCTGTTTTTCAGGAAACAGCCCCAGGCTTCTGACGTCGAGAGGGCTGCGGAGGCTTTCAGCGGCTGAAAAGCGGATTGTTAAATTAAAACGGCGTTCGTATATAATTCAAGCTCTGTCTGCTCAAACATAAATGCTAGTAGGTAGTGCACAACTCGACAGTAATTTTTCATAAAGTAAACAGAGAAAGTACACGAGGAGTCCGATGATTAAAATCATTTTAATAATAAGATAAAATATCTTACTTAGTAATTATTTAATATTTAAATTGCACGATTTTTTAAAATTAACAATTAACTTTTGTCGGTAGCTCTATAATTAACTCTTTAAATAAAAGCGAGTCGTACTCATGGGCTGTTGTATTAATAACTTAAGTTATACACGCACCCCCGAAAGCCTCCATACACACATTTTAAACACACATACCCTTATAACAAAAAGCCACCTCACCCCACACCACCGACCCTATACTGAATATTTTCATCTGTTTCGCTTAACGAAGCGAAGGGTGGAAATATTATATAATGTGTAGGCATGCGCAGACGCACCCCTTCTTGCAGTTTTCCCTCACAGAGAGGGGTTGCGTCTTCCGCAGGCATTTCTTTCGACAAGGCCCTGTTGGACGTGCCGGGGATGAATGGGGTTTTCCCACTTGCCCGCCGCTGAGGGGAGTAAACGCCGCCGAGGGGTGTTTTATGTCCGAGGGTTGGAAAATAGCCTTACACGATATCAAGAAAGGGTGGGCCAGACACACGCCCTCGTATTCCCAACGCACACTCTCATTTGTAGGGGAAGATTAATATAAACGTTTAGCACAACTTGTACCCAACGAGTGCGTCGTTTACTCTTCATCGCATCTCATCACTGATGCAAATATTGCATATATGTAGTGTCATTAAAGATACGAATTGTATGACGCCAAGTTCAAATAATACTTTTTTATTAAATAGGCATTGATTTGTGGAGATGACTATAATCCTAATAAATGTTTGTTGTTTGTTATCGATGTATTGATAGCTATCAGTTAATGATATAGTGTGATAGTAGTTCTAATAGCACACATACTTGTCTTTCTTGTACTCTCTGTCTCTCACTACACATACCGCCCTACAACTGTTCTGTACGCTCCAGTAATTCCAATTTCGCTTTATCTGCGAGAGCTTTTCCCTTTGTGCTATTTTTTCCCATTTTTTTCCATTTCATTTTATTTTATTTTCTCGACGCGCGCGTCTCTCTCCCTTTTTTCCCTACCCGTTTCTTTTTATTTCATGTATAGGCAGGCGGACCCAGCCCATTTGTGGGGCTCTCTTCGCCCTTCTTCTACACCATCTTCTTGTTTGGCGAAGGTTATAAGTTCCCGACCGAGGATATTATTGCGGTGCTCTCTCAAAGATATTCCCTCAAAGAGCAAACAAAAATGCGCACGACCTGACCGACCCGATAATTGTCGGAATTTGACCGCATTATATTTCCAAAAAATAATATTTTTATAGGGAGTAAATTAAAAGCGTGTTTATTACGAGTATTGATTAAGAGTGCATGTTTACCGAATACCAATTCGTTTGGTTTGGGGTGATGATGCAATTTGCCAACAAGCTGGCCCCAAAAATGCGCTCTACAGGATTATATTTAAGAATGTTAGACACAAGGCACCATACCGAATTGCGCTAGATTGGACTCTACTGCCAGTACAAAATTATTTATTGCATTAGTTACGGGGATTTTCATTAGTACAAAACGGGCTGCTCCCCGCTCTATAACAGAATAGTAGCGATTATGAGGGGGAAGATATCATACTTTACCGCTGGCTTTAATATAATCAATAGATTTTATATTATTAAATTTATTGTAGATTTGCTGCATTCAGAGACCGGTTCGGATGGAAACAGTGAGCATGCATCATCAGGCGACGAAGACTCCCAGATGAGACTGAGACTCAAGAGGAAACTTCAAAGGAATAGAACCTCCTTCACCAACGAACAAATCGACAGCCTAGAGAAAGGTGAGGTTTTAAATAAGAAAAACAATTTTTATTTTATAATTTTTAATAAAAATATATTATAACGAAGATTGGTTAAAGATGTAACTAGTTTTCATGGCATAGAAGGGGACTAAAGTCGGCCTTTCTGGTGCCTAATGGACGCTAATCTGGCATGCTACGATGTAGACACGACCCCGTGACGTAGCAACGTAGTAATATAGTTGTAGTTGTAGTATTACTACGGCGTAGGAGAATGGGACTACGGCGTAGCTAAAGAGCGTGCAAAATCTTGTGCCCTTGTCTACTCGACTTGCTTGTTTGTGTTAACCGCTCTTGCACACAGCATTAACACACTTTCACACCCTTGTCCGGATAAAAACTCCAACTTGGATGAAAATATTATTTAATTAATTCTAAACGGAATAAAGAACATCATCACACATATATAATGAATAAAAAATCGATGGTCAAGAGCATAACGGCAACATCTCCACACTTCATCGGTTTCTTCATCTTATGAGAAGGGCTTTTTGAGAAGGTTTTAAAGTTTTTTAGATACAAAAATGTGTTATTTAATTGTCTGTCGGTGATTTTAACTATTACTAGTTACACAGTTCACTGATTAAATTATCACCTAAGTATTTACCTCACAATCCAGGAAATCAGAGTAACCCTATATCAAGACGATCGATTGAGATTTAATTAATATTATGCCCGATCTCCCAGTCGTAATAACTAATAACCGATCATTTTTGATTTGAGTGGGATTTGAACTCATGATCACAGTATTTGTGGCCACGCGCCTTATCCTGCTTCTATGGATAATTTGACAGAGAGGCTCTGCCCGACTTAATATACACCAAAGTATTTACTTTACAATCTAGAAAATCAGAGCAAACCTGTATCGAGGGGATCGATCTAGATTTTACTAATATTATTCCCAAAGTAGGAAAAAATACCCAATAACAAGAAAAAAATTCAACAAATTTTCCGAATTTATCAAAGTTCTGGAAAAAAAACCTCTGTGCTCTCAACCATCGATATTATTGTTTTTTTTTAATATATAAATACATAAATGTTGTATACATTGTAATAATATAATTTTGATCAAAATACGATAACGTATTCAATCTGATCCAATTCAGCTGTTTGAAAATGTCTTTTGGTGTTTACAAAAGTCAAATACACACATACCTATAAAGAAGAAGGGTGGGTCAAAGTGAAGGTCTGATGCTGCGGGTTGGATTCTTTTTGATGTTTAATTGCTTTTGTGCTGTTGAAAGGGTGACTCTTTCTCGTGTATGTGCTACTATGGAAGTCGCGCATCCTTTGTGCTGCCTTGTCTCGCTTTTTCATTACTCTTCCATTCTTCCGTGTCTGTCTTACAGCCATAGAGATAATCTCAATTCAATGATTATATTTTGATGTGCAGAGTTCGAGCGGACCCACTACCCTGATGTGTTTGCACGCGAGAGGTTAGCAGAGAAGATAGGATTACCAGAGGCACGTATCCAGGTAAACTGTTCTATCCACACAACACCAACTCGATGGAAGCTGGTAAAATGGGACTATCACACTCAATATAACACACTCATTCATACATTATATCACAATTATTAACAACCCAAATACTAACGAGGTGAGTAAGGGTCTTCAGTAAATATTACACCACTACGAGGTAAGCAGCACGCTTCCACATTAACCGGATTATTACATCTAAATTTTCACTTTCTTTCCAAACTAAACAAAAAACTCGATTCATTTATTTTTATTAAGTCCAAATGTGATGTTTAAGTTGATTGAATTTTTGCCGTAGCGCTTGTGAATATTCTCGGAAGGACAAAAGTGTTTCCGCTCGGTCTTAAAGTTTCATTCCGTCAAAATAAGTTATGTCGGAAAAAGAAAAGTTTGAAAGGACAAAGAGGCTGAAAAAGTTTTCGACGAAATGAGTCAGTTGCTCTCTATTTCGCCGTTTTTATAATGAGTTTCAATTCAAATATAAAGAAACGTAAAAAATTGCCTTAATAATACATATACATGGTGGACTTGAAATAACTGAGTATAATCGAAAAAAATAATTAATAATATTTAATTACGTATAACATACACAATATACACGTAACAGTCACTACTGAGAACTTAAGAGAAACAGCTGACTCCAAGATGGTGGCCCAAATCGATTCCAAAAGCACTATTAAAATTATTTATTATTTTTTAATTTTTAAAAATGTGTTTTTTTTATATTTAAAAAAAAACAATTATTCTTACGATACGCTACCACCCCCTTAAATATTCTCACTTATTTCAAGTCCATCCTGTATACCTTCATTTGATATACGAAACCTTTAACATTTTGCGCTTAAGTATATTTATTAATAGAAAAAGATTATGGGAATAAGTCAGCTATAATAATTGATAATTTCAACTAAAATTCACGAGTAAATTGACAGAATATTTTCAGGTGTCTATTTTGTTGTCGTTATCTACAATCTGCAAGTCTGGATAGAAGATGTTTATTAAAAATTCTTAGTTTCGATAGATATGCGCCTTTGACTCTGAGCCACTCAACTAGGAGTTTTGATCTTGTGTTATTTTCATCTTATGATATTTTTAATGCAGTGCTTTCACTTGCGGTGAAGTGCGCGCAGTAAGGGCTTTTCTTCATGAAATCCTGTTCAATTTGCATTTTTCAGACGCGTATGAATAGTGTAATTTGTAGCCTGGGACGAGATTGGAGAGGGCTGGTATTCGTTTGCTTATTTTTACTTGTTTTAGTGTAAAAAAGAGTGCATATAGCAGTGAGCAGTTTTGTTTTGTTAGTTTCTCATTACATTAAAGCCACTTCCACTCCCTTGGCTTCGTTCCCATTCAGTGTGCAAAGGCATTTCTAGACTTAGTAAAGAGAGCAGCGATCTTTTATAACTATCTACATATTAAATTCTCTCATATTTTTTTATACCATCATATGACTGTGTGTCGTTTTTCCCGAGAACCTTAAAAATTAATTACATGAAGCATTATACGAGTGACTTTACAGATTTGTCATATGATTCTATCCAAGTCTATGTAAATTTTCATTTGTAAAAATATAACAATGGAAAATTAGTAACTAATAATTTCAGTTAACATTTAGATCGAATTCTTCCCACTAAAATTTTCAATATTATGCATTCTTTACTGAACATCCTACATATTAAATTTAACCATTAGTCAAAATGTGCATCAGTCGGAATATGCAATGCTTATTTTAATTTAGAGTGGGTATTTTTTTATGGTGTGGATAAAAACGATAAAGAGAAATTATTTTGTATGTAGAACGTTTCGTTTTACATTTTTTTATAAATGCGCGCACCTGGGTGAACTCTTTTCCACAAATTCTGCCACCTATAGGAATTGTTCAGGAGCGACCTTATATAGCAACATATAAATTATTGCTTCTTACACCTTTCTTTATTTTATATATTTTCTATTTACACATCTAATACAAACATTTTTTTATAATACTATTATTTTTTTTATATGTGTACTTTTCATTTTTGTTTACCTTTTTTATTTCTTTTGTTTTGTCTTTAAGCTATTCTGAGCATTTATATGGAAATAAAAAAATATTTTACGGTGATTTTAAAAGTATATATATTTGAATTTAACAAAGTAAACTCGGAAGAAATTATTGAACTACAAATGTACTACAAATATGCACAACGTAAAATATCGTACATATGTATAAAAAATATGTAATATTTGAATTTTATAAAGCTAATACAGGTTTATAAATTTCCACTTAAAATATACGTAAAATTAAGATAATAGCAATAGTACTTAAACCAATGTTCGATATAAGAGAGGGTCATGTACAGAAATTATACATGCATTTAACCCCCATTGCTTTGATAATAAAAAGAAGTGTGGTACATATAAAGCAAATATTATCACATGTTGCACATATAATCAAAGTACATAACATTATGTGTGTGTATGAAAAGAGAGTACATATTGAATTCCGTTGAAAACTAAACAAAGGGGAATACTACGAATAGTATTCAATATGTACTCTAGGTCTACAAAAACATCGATCTGTTTACATCAACGATGTCTTGTTTGAATATTCTTACCAATACTCTAAATAAGAGGCTTTCATTACAATATTTTTGTGTAAATATGCCTATAAGGGATAGAAATATAAATGTGGAGCTTGGGTTCAATGTTAGCCTATTCCACTTTTTTCCTATTTGGCAAAATGTTGTAGAAATTAACGTTAATTAAAGTTACGTATACATATATTGTTGGAATTCAAATAATCATCAAATATGATATATTTAGATAGATATCTTGAAAAAAAAATGGAATTGGCTAGATTTTAAAAATAATTTATTTGAAATGGGTTGATTTTGAAAATAAAAGATTAAAAAAATAATAAGTGCCAGATTTTGAAATGATTATATGTATAAAAATTAAAAAACGGATAAATAAAATTTATTACTAAAAATACAAAAATAATATAACACTCACGATCTGATTGGCTGGATTTGGAATAGGATATTTTTTATTTTAAAGCTGATGATTTCAATAAAAATTGAGGAATTATAACAATTTTGATTATATTTTGCTTTAAAGTAGAATAGGCTATCATTGATCCCAAGCTCCACAAACATGTTAACTTAAAAACAATAATTATTTTTATGAAGGGTGGCTTTTCATTTTTGTACTTATTATTGTAAAAATATTTACAAGCAATGAAAGCACTTTTGTATAATAATTCTTGTAGATTATTTATGATCATGTGATTTTCAGGCTTAAAGCCTTTATAGAAAAGTTATGAGAGCTTATTACATTTTAAATTATATGTATGATGTCATAATATTTCAATATTTTGTTCCGATTCACCCATCAATACGTTTTGTATATATATGGATGGTGGAAATATAATACTTTTCTAAGTAAAATAACTCTATATCGTCATTATGGTCAACGGAAACGGGAATATATAGCCGGAATATATCTGAACATGAGAAAAAGTTGTAAAATATTACATATAATATATGAGAGGGAGTGTTGAAAAATAGGACTACTGAAAGTTTTTCGTGTCTCGGACCAGTTTCCTGATATTCCGGAACAGGAAAACGCACGTCCGTGCCCCCTGTCATCACTATGTCCCATATTTTGTATACACAACCCATATTTTATGTACACAATTTTTCCCAACATATATTTATAAACACGGCTTTGTACATACGCATTTTCATCTGCCATATTTCACGTCTCTGGTTCTGGACGAAACGCGTCACTTGAACCCTTTTTTTCGCCGTCATGGCGCCGGACAGGGGTCGTGACAAATTTATGAAGGGTCGTGTTTTTATTGTAACAAATTATCGAATACTTTTCCTTTCATTTATTATTTCACATATATAAATAGTCAGAGTCGGAAAGTCAAAATAGTATTTATCGCATCGTATTTTGAATTCAATTGAAATGGATATTTTGAACAGTGCGCGTTTGCCGCAGAGGGACATAAATCTACACGACGGCCATTGTTGTGGCGTTAAATATTTGGAACAATTTGAAACACCGATTGTACTCTAGTTGGTTGAACACGAAAAAAAAGTTATTTGTTTTGCTGAAAATAATGAAAATCACCGACACATACACCATGCCTGTACCGTGTCATTTGTCAACCTCCAGTCGTGCGGTAAAGCAAAAATGGACGCCTATTTTCAAACGTTCAAATTGAATTCCATAATATAAACTCGCATATTATACCCTAGTCACGCTCAATTCATACACTATATTGTGAAATTATTAAATAAGACCATTATAATTCAACAGTAAATAACACTTATTTCAATTTGAATATTAAAGCTGCGGCTTTGTTTAATTTTAACGTCCCAGCAGACTTTTTACTAGATAGATATTTAACCGGTAGATATTTATGTATTTAAACTTATTGATAACGTGTTTAGATAACAAATACTTTAATAATCGCCCCAGTATTAACATATTCCAAAAAATCAGAGTAACCCTGGATCGAGAAGATAGATATAAACATAAAATATCGCATGAGTGGCTAAATGCGTATTTAGTTCAAGTGGATCAAGTGGCCAAAAACACCTGGCAAACATTATACTGTAAACATCTCTGTTCATATCTTCAGTTATATTTCACAGTAAAATGGGTAAATGCATTGTTAATACATGTTATATGGACTATTATGGGAAAATATTATTACGTTTTAATCACCAAAGTATTGTCACAACCACTCTCAGAGGTCACTAGAAATGTTTTGAGTGAGGGAGATACACTTATACCTTTATCGAATAGGAGAGAAGAGTGCAACAATACTAGTTTACACTAAATTGACACGAATTATTTATATGAAATGTGATATCTAATGTTTATATCTATGTCCTAGTCATATTGATAGCATATCGGTTTGTGGCAATGCACATTTTAGCTGAGAATATGATATTTTTAAAAATGTAGCAATAAATTATCACACTTCACAAGGATAATGTATGCATGTATAAATATATTTTATTTTGGTATTGTTCCTGTGGTTTAAGGTCAGTGGATTTTTTAGTATTCAATTTCGCAATCTCAGATAAGCGAAAAAATATTTTTTATATTTCTATTTTATCTGATTTTCGATCCTAATTCAATTCTTTTCTACAGGTTTGGTTCAGTAATAGGCGGGCGAAATGGAGAAGAGAAGAAAAACTTCGTACCCAAAGAAGAGGAGGCGACCAGGGAAGTAATGGAGGAACGGGAACCGGGAGTGGAGCAAGTTCTGGGGGTACAGTTTCGGGAGGTGGTCCTAGTGGAAGTCCCCCAGCACCTACGGGACCTAGACTAAACCTAAATGCAGGATTCAATTCCATGTACCCATCAATACCACAACCAATAGGCACAATGGCTGATTCATACAGGTACAATATTTATTTATAAATGTACAAATAACTTTTACAAACTGACCATATTGTTTGTCTCCTTTGTCTTTCGTACTATTGGTATTAAGTCGAAAGCAAGCAGGTAAGTAAAAGGAGTCGCCGTTCGTTCGCCTGTTTCACGGGCCATTAGTCAATTATTTAATTAATCTTGCCTTCGTTCTCCTCTTAGGTTACGAACTGACCTCCCTATTCCACCCAGACCACTTTGTATGTGTGTGTTTTTAATGAAATTATCGATCTTTCGGGATATCTTACCGGACTCGAATAGATGTTTTCGTATTACACGGTCAATTTCATCTAATATCTAAGATTATCCATCGCCTAATCCTGAGAATGTTTTCGTAATGTTGTTGTTATTTTTGTCAACAGTTCAATGTCTGGAGGGCTAAGTTCGAGTTGTCTTCAGCAAAGAGATGGTGGCTACCCTTACATGTTCCCTGATGCGCTACACCCGCTTAGTGGCTACGGGCCAAGGTCAGGCTGTGGTCCAGCTGCAGCCCATCAACAACCCCTAAACCCCCATGCCTCATATGGAACAGGAACAACGTCATCGGGAAGTACAGGTACGTTTTATTAACATTCTATTGCAAGGGTACACAAAAAGCTATGATTAATATTTCGTTTAAAATTCAGTCCCCGATTCAATGTGTATGTATGTAAATTTTTCATATTTTCTCCCCTTATACATATTCCATTAAAATTATGTAAATTATTCATTCTTCGGTGCGCAGAAATCTCAAGCAATAATGTCCGCGGCAAAAAAGGATCAACGCGCGCCGCTTCGCATTGGAAACAATGAGTTTGCCAATTTGAATTTCAAAATAGCAAAATTCATGAAAATAATAAATAGTTAGTCAAATAACCAGACCGTATTCTGTAGATTAAGTTCGTGAATATAAATGATACGATACTTGTAATCGTGAAATAATTCCCGACCTCGTTTTTTTGCCATATTATAAATGAATTCCATATCGAGTGGAAAACTAGATCCTAGATTGACGTCTCTACATATACATAACTATAATCATAATCATGAGTAGGTAAATTAGTCAATTCAGTGTTGATTTAAGAGTTTCCCTATAAACTTCATGAAGCCTTCATCCCTGCAGCCGTAATCTAACTGATTGGACATTTTAAGTATGAACTCTAATTGTAAGTGTAATATGTCCTCTTTATTGTAATTTTATATTTTAATAATATAGGTAGGGAACAGTTCATTCTGTATACAATCGCGATCTAAAGTTTAAATTTTTAATTTGAAATAATCAAATCCTTAACGAAATGCTTTTTGGAAAATTTATTTAATCCGGATCTATCATGGTGTGCAAAATGAAGTAAATTGAATCACGAGGGGTGGAACACAGCGTAAAAAATAAAGTATTTATGAGAACAACATATATGTGAAATAGAAGTGGTGAAAGAGTGTGAGGAAAAGAGGAACAGGGGAGCAAAAGAGGATAGGTACACGTGCGGTAAAATGGGAGATGTCACTTTCAGTGTGCGCCATTTTTCTTCAAGCGAATATACTTCTGTTTGGCGCCAACCGCGATGAGAGAATTGAAAAAATATAAATAATAAAAAAACACACAATCCATGCAACATATAGGATTGTAACACATGCGAAAAGGCAGAATATATTCCATCAAATATCAAATAGGGCTACCAGAACCATTTTACAGTAACACATCAACGTATCTACATACATATAATCGATAACAAAAAAAGCACTTAAATCAGAAGCTTATTTATAAAGCTATTATGTGAAAACATATTTCATATAAAGCCAATTTAATATATTTTCACCAAAATATTCAGTCATTTAATAATCTACAATAAAAAGAAAATACTAATATTTAAAGATGACAAATATTTATCATTGAAAACTGTCAGTTTGAAGATGCGTTTTTTGTTACTGACCCATCGCATTTTTTGGCCACATAATAATTTATTTTATTTGGATTACAATACTTTATTTATATAGTTAGGAATTTCATAATTTCATATTTTTCATGACGATACTTTAACAAAATTACAAGTGGCAAAATACAATGTGCTGTGACGTTATCGTTCATATTTGTAAACAATACTTAACTTATAGATATAAAAAATATAATTATATAAAAAATCATAACTGTGAAAATATGCATTAATCATAATAAATTAAAAACGGGACAACTTAGTCACACATGAGCGTCATTTAACACCCTTGTTTATAGTGAAGTCATTTATGATAATTATTTTTGAATTATTGTAGAATGACTATTTTTAACATTTTTCTAGTAGGTACATACATTCTTTGGTTGTAATACGTGTGCAACTTTGGCGATATAACCAAATATAAGACAATCTGAATTTTCCGTATCCAAGCAAATAAATGTAGGTACAAAACGTTGATAAATTAATAAATATGCTTAAGTATTTTCTATTCATAGTGAAAAAAAATTAATAAAAAGTTCGACGTAAATAAATTTAAAAAATATATTTGTATAATTGAGATCAGGGTAAAAATTAATCGAATTTATTTATCTAGACCATAGAGAGGAAGGTTAACTCAATTTTGTTATAAAAATAACAGTGGCGATGGAAAACTGAAATTTTGCCAAAGCAATAATTTGATTTCGAAATAGGTGGATGAAAATATAGCGCCGCATTGCCTTTACAGTCAAACCTTCAACAATATACACATATAGGGATGTTTTATTTGTTTGTTTTTGAACATTTAAAATGGCGCTGGTAGAAATGGCCGCCATTACGCGCGGCTTCACGTTTTGCCGCCACAATATTGGCGCGCTTTTCGCTTTGACGCGTCACAACGCAAATAAACAAACGGCGATATGCGCCTCTGGAATGAAATTCAAATTCGATCAATATAATAATTTAATATTCTAGACATGCCTTCCATTCTATGTTTTATATGTAAAAGTTATCATCAAAACAATTGCTTTTGTAGTCATGAACTAGTCTATAATTTTTTTTTCCGATTTAAAATTGATAATTTTAATTCTTCTTGGGTAAAGATTCTGCTAGTTAAATTTTTAATGATTATTTTTAAAATGTTCTCAAGCTTTTTTTCTATCATTTTGGGGCGAGATTAAGAATTTATTCCGTATTTAATGACATTTACACATAGCCTCTCATTGTTTTAATCATTTTTATAGCTGGTGACTGAAAGACTAGCTAGTAATGTGTAGATATCATCACTGTACACTATAACTATTAGTAATATACCATGAACAGCAAAGTTACTTTTCATCATATGTCGCACTTATTCACAGTCGTATTCACTAACATGAATAAATACTCATATTTGGAGGGAAGTTTTGGCGCCAATTGTTCGACGTTTTTTAAGCCAAGTATTTACTTAATTGATCTTAATGAAGCAGAAGAGAAAACAAGCGCTTTAAAAATATTTTTTTATATTATAAATACTATTGGCTTCGAGTTTGGGCTACGCCATCCAAATATTACCATACAAAGTATCATTTCAATCAAAGCACGACGCACTTTCTCACATATGTATTTATTTCCCACGTGGACTGAGTTACTCCTACAATCACAGGACTAGTAAGGGTAATCTAGGAATACAACGGGATCATTCAAATATTCCTTGAACAAATTTGTAACTGTAACACACTTTCACACGACGACATTTGAGAGGTTATGTTGTGACCTTGCGATATTCACCGACACACTGGTAAACAAGACACCATAAATCCACCACACACTGTCATTTAAGATTTAAGAAAAAGAGTTATTTACTATAATATGTCTTTGGGGGGGTTTTATTGCTGATTTAATGTTTTTTTTTTCTTCGCAGGTGTGATTAGCGCCGGAGTATCTGTTCCAGTACAGATTCCTTCTCAAGGGCCAGACCTAACATCCAACTACTGGCCAAGACTTCAGTGATCGCAGCTGTTCGGGTTCCCCCATCGGCTACTGATGCCCCAGGAGAGCCCGGCTGCTCATCATGAAGCAGCACAACCTGAAATAGCCCACAATTACTCGATCAACTCCACGGACCATCAGCACCAGTCAGCTCTTCCCATGAATATGGTTCAGCAGCCGGCGCCAAGTGCCACCGATGGATTATCGCAGAATTAACCGAATACACTTTTCAGACAAATCAATAATCCTCCGCTTCGTGGGGCGTGACTTTGTGAAACAATATCGAGCCGCGAGTGCCAAAGAAGGAGAAATAAGTTCATCGAAACTATCGAATGTGTCAATTCGATTCAATACTATGAAACATCGAAAACGTTCTCGAATGTGTTGTGAAATTATTCATATTCATCCAGTGAAAATATTAATACCAGTGTGTTCTTTGGGTCAAGCATATGTTATTTTAAATTTCGGAGTACCTTGAAGTAAAATCAAAACAAAATAAATGACGATTCAGTACAAAATAATATTAATGTTTAAAATAATAAACAATTTTTTAATACCCAAATGCAACGCAGTATTAAAGTAATGGATTCCCAGGCATACGTCACAGTAAATACGATATTAAAGTTACTTAGCTACACCTATGATCCGTTTTTTGTTAATTAACTACCAAAAAACCGATCAAAACTACAGCAAACCAAATCTATTACCATATTTACTGAGTACGTTTACGGCGACGCACGCCTAGGAATCCCACGCTTAACGATTTGTTTATTAAGTCATGTTCAGGAAAGAGCTTCATTTGAGCAATATTTCTTTACATCGTCACATTTTCAATATCGTGAATGTAAATATTAAAAAAATATAAATATATATGAATATAAAATCATGTAGCCGTAATCATTTGAATGTTGTCATTGTGCTAATGATTTCGACCCGCGTTAAATATAATTAAATAAATGTAATATTTAAAATTGCTGTGATCAAGAATGGATGTAAATAAAAGATTCGATTTTAAGGGGTTAGTCAGTTATTTGAATAGGCATCCATCCGTATTGATTTTTAAAATGAAACATCCGCGTTTATTCTTTATTAGACAGAAAGCACGTAGCCCAGCACATATGAAAGCTTTTTTTTAATTACTATTAATTCATCAAATGATTATTCCGTAATATTTCGTCTTTGGAAATAAGATGGTTGAAAAATGCGATGGACATATTCGGCCATCTGTTGAAAAAGACGAGAATCAATGAAGCTCTCCATTCAAACAAAATGTAAAATGCTGAGCTTTGTTTTATTAATACAATTAAAATTTTGGATTTTATGAATTTGCAATTACATACTATTATTATTATTATTATCATTGTATAAACTATCTACTATAATAATTGAGTTTATGTGGAATATTAAAACGGTAAGACATAATTTATAGGATAGTGTTAAATGAAAAAAAATAATCAAACCCAATAAAAAAGATTATAACAAATAATTTACTTTGTTTTGATGTGTCTATTAAAAATGCTCCATTGTTGCAAAATATAATTTTAGTGCATGAATAGCCTTACACATGTGTGGGGATTTATGGGGTAGTGTAAAGGCATTAAGAATGCTGGGGCAAATGAAAACCCCATGCTCCCTATTAACAAAAAGGGGATTAAATAGGTACATCACACATCTCCCCTCCACTTAAATGTTGAATAGCATAACATTTTATGACAATACCTCTTCTATGGGTCACCATAAATTACTTACATATGAATATTACTGGGTGTTGAATTAAACAATTTCGAATTTCAATAATTATATTTAAAAAAATACATAAACCTAATAAAGCCTTTGGTTGAACTATTTGATAAATAAAGTCTTTTCAAAATGTATATATTAGGCACTTTGTTATTGGATTGAGGTACATATTTGATCATATTTAGGAAAATGAGATCAGTCTACTATAAATAGATTTATTGATGAACAATATTGTTTTCTTGAGGGTTCCAAAAATAATTTCTTAGTAAAGGAGTATTTTCATCGGGTGGTGGTGCTGAAGGCGAAATATCATTTGATTGAGTATATCTTGGTCTTATGGGAGGAGGGAACGGTGGTTTTCCTCTATTCATCTTCCATTGTAATAAAAAACCCGTAAGGGCAACAATAACCCATATCACTGTAACAAGAAGATCTAAAAAAAAATTGTTAGTAAAAAAATAATAATACACATTAAAAAAAAAATTGTCTAACCTCGGAGTTGGTAGGGTGGATCGAGGTTGACCTTGTCAAATTTTGCAACAGTAAATCTTCGCATCACATTTATGAAAATGTATCTGAGGTGAGAACCAAAAAAGAGGTCCAAAGGTGAAATCAAAGCAAATCCGCCTATAATTGCGCAGCATTTCATGTTGGCATAATGCCCGAATGGTAATAAAATTATAAAAACGCACAATATAATGCTTGCAAAAAACGGCCAAAAGAAAAGGTTTTCATGTATTTGAAACCAAATTGAAGCTAAAAAAATATAAATATTAAAATAATATGTAACTTTAAAAAAAATGTATGAAAATACCTGGACATGAGTAGTATATTATAGAAGCTACGTGATATCCGAGACAAATCAGAGATGCCGAGATTGTGACTAGCGGAAGCCCTCGAGATTTCCAACTCCAAACATACAGACATCCACAAAGTAGTCCTATAAGGACTGAACATGTGAACATTACTGTAAAAAAAGTAGTTTATAATGTAAGTTAATAACACATGTATAAAATAAAAAAATAAAAACCTTCAAAAAATGTATTCAAAAGATAACTAGCTGCAATAAATCCTAGAGTGGTACCAATTATAGCTCCAAACATAAAAACGGTAGCTTTGAAAAATACATGTCCAAAAAAGCACATCACAAATCCAGCAATTGAAATTATGCCAAAGAAAGATTTCATGAATGTGGTCACTGAAAAGTAGTATATAGTAAGTAAAAATATTTCAAATTGTTTAACTTTAATTAAGTGCATACTTTCACACTGAGTCGGATCGCTGCAACCAGATGAAAATGTAGGAACGTAGATCGATGTGAAATTATTATAAGTCGCTGTTACAACAAATATAGATGCCGATTTGGGATAATAGCTAAACGTTCTGCGCATTCGAGTAAATCCATCAATGTCACTCACCTAAATAATAATAATGAATGTAACATTTGACATGATATTCAAGAGGTAAATAAAAAGATCATTACTTTGTGACCGTTTTCAAGAATTTTCTCTAGAACCATCATACTTTTCAAAGCATTGAAATAGTTTTGGCTGTTCATTACTTCTACTTCGATAAGATAAAAATGATAAAACTGGTGTTGGATTCCCAAAGATACATCATCACATTGTGTTTTAGTCGCCACTCTTGCCGGTGCAGCGTCAACTGTTATTGTTGGAGATTTTTCTTTGATAGAAAGGAACGGTGCATTTTCCACATTGAATTCCATATTACATCCACCAGGAATGGGAGCTAAATAAATATCAAAATACTGTATAAAAAAAAGTTTTGAATAAAAAATAAATAAACCAACCTCTGGCAGTATATGCATGTATAGAGATGTATAGATCAACATTGTATGCATCATGATTATTTGAAATGTAAAACTTTGGCGAATTCAAATCACTTATTAATCCTAAATTTGTTCCATTCACATGGTTTCTTTTATTTAATTGCGGAGAATCAGACAGTGTTACGTCTATTCTATAAGAATGCACTTGGAATACAATAAAGCTAACTTTAGGATATATATCTCTCAACTGTACACTGAGAGAATTAGACGCTTTCAGTGTGTATGTGAAATTATATATTTCGGAATTTGTATTTGTCGGCGTCAAACCGTTGAGAGATATGATAATCGCCTCATCTACAATAGATATATGTTGTTTATTATGTACTAAGTATAAAATATATTCATAACTTACCTTCAGAAGCCACACTCTGACTGGTTAGAATCACTAACAATGATATTACATTAATAAGGAAGTCGTACAGTCTCATATCGGGAGGTGTTTTGACAGACTGACTGTCATCTGTGCGCTTCTGTCATCTGCGAATGAAGCGCGACTAACTTCACGTCATACTCTACGCATGCGCACACCATATCAGAGCATTGTTTTGTTTGCTTATTTTGATTCATCAAATAAAACAATGAGTGATTAATAAAATTTGTGTCTCCTTTGTGTTTTGAATAAATCCCAAGTAGTGATTATAAAATAAAATAAACATTTGAATAATGTATATTTATTTATCTTGTTACATTGAATTGGAGCCGCCTTGTAGCCCAGTGGTTAGTGTAACGGATTCTTTAGTAAAGACTCCTGGGTTCGATTCATGGCACTGGAGTCACTTGGTAGATCTAACTTAGCAAACTAAAAGTACTCGTTGCTGTGTGGTGGGAAACCATCTCTACTATATTCTCCCGTAAAGGCCAAGATGGCCTGGTTAACCCTTGATAAAGGGACTCCCGCCAATAGGGAAAGCGTCTCGGTATAAAAAAATAATAATTGAATATTGATAAATTTTATAACGATAAATTGTCGGAGAATATAACAATTGAATTATTCAAATTGGTTTAGTTTTTTACGTGAGAATAATTTGAATTGTGTGGCGGGAATGTGTTACGGTGTGCTGGAAAGAGATAGCAATATTACTATTTCACTGTAGTAATGCTTATGTGTTGGTGAGGTTCGTGCACGTATAAGAATGCGCAGAAGAGTGGTTGTGAAATATGTGAAGTGGTGTGAGTGCAGGGAGTGTGTGTACGAGTGGCGCGTTAGTGTTAGTGGAGTGGGCGCGGCGGAGGGGCTGAGGAGTGCGCAGCAGCGAGAGAAGCACGAGTCAGTGAACAGACACGAGACACGATCGATCAGGCGGCCATGATCGGGAAACAGAGACACTGTCAGGGAGACTGCGGGGAACAATCACAGTGACAGCAGCCGGTACGGGGCCGGGACGGGGCCGGGACTCTGTAGGGCGCCATGGGGCGGGAGCAGGAGCTGCTGGAGGCTGCTAGGAATGGCCACCTGGACACTGTGTGCAAGTTGCTGGCTCTCAGGGCCAGGAGGACAGGACCTCTGGCCAGGTAAACCATCTCTTCATCATTACTAAATCCCACACCTTATCTGTCATCGCGGTGACGTTTTCATCGATCTGTTTGGGGGGCGAGGCTCGGTCTGTTTCACTTATCTGCGATAACATCTCGTATTATTATTTTACAAAATGCCATGTTTATATTTTTATAATGCCGCATTTGACGTTATCATTGGATTTGCAACCCTTATTTAACCACTTTTATGCAATTTTCCAATTGCGTCTTCGGGGGGTGGAATGTGAGGGGTGGGTGTGCATCTGGAATATGGGTCAACGATCAACTTGTACTTGCGCAAGGATTCCCTAGAAGATTTTACTATTTTTAATATAATAAAACATATTCCTTATAATGTATAATAAATGAATAATCGCATAATTCCCACCCAAAGGCCATTTTATTCCTATCAAAAATTTTAACATACATCTCGTTTGCTTATATTTTAACTAATTGTGTTACAAACTATTCATTTTATTAAATTCTTAATATATTTTTCAATTAAAAATATCATTATGTTTTGTAAGTGGACTCTTTATAATTTTTGGATATTTATTTATAAAAACATATTATTATATCATACTGCAGTACCACTAGAGCATAACGGGAGATCCCAAGTCGCAGTAATAATAATGCAGCACTCGTCAGTTAATATAATAAATGGTTGTATTTTAATGAATACATAATTAAGGTAATAAATCGTATATCGTATTTTAGAATAATATTTTATGTTAATTTTATAAAGAGTTGTATTCAATATAATTTCGTGTCGTTTCGAGTCTTGCTAGATGGTGTGCGTACAAATAGATTAGAGTTTGTTAGTATTGATGTACACGCATACGCACCGCACGCACACAATCTCATTACATTATTATATTGAATATGGTCCTTACTTTACAAACAACGAATGTAGATAATACATAACCTACATAATCTGTATTTATAATATTTATAAAACAAAGGTCAAACTTTAGACACGTCGATCCAACTCACCGCAAACGGCTATGATTATTGTAATGTTTACAGCCGTTGTTAATTATATCGCCTATCAGGTTGTTTAAAGTTCTGTTTTCTTAATTATATCAAAAACATAACAGATTCGTGTAAGTAATTCTCGGAATTCAATCGTAAACATTTTATTATCACAGTCGTGTTTTATTCAATAAGTAAATTTTTATTTGGTATCACTTTAAAGAATGAATACTGGAGATTTCACAATACACACTGAAGTTTTAAATTCCCTCATTTATAAAATAAAAGTGTCATAGGTGCAATTGTGACACCAATTAACACATTCGTCTCATAGAACCAATTAAACTCAGGTGTATTCGTATTGTTTATAATGAATAATTAATCTACGAGTGTAGTATTCTGCACTTTCCATACCACTTATGAAATACCTGTTCACTTGCAAAACACTCGTTTATTTTTTGCACAACCCCATGTGTATGAACATATAGCATTGGTGGTGAAACTTTCCAATTCTCAACATGAACTTTAAAACATGTCGGCCTCATAGTTTCAAGGAATTCTTTTAAAACTTACACGAGAGGAATAGGGAAGTTCATTTATGACATGGTATTTTTTTTTCATCCAGACAAAAAATTCAATAAAAAATCAACGTTGAATAAGTAAAATATTATTAAAAAATAGGTAATCATTGGAGTTATAATCAGTGAGAATATTTTAAGGGCTGATAGGGGATCACAAAAATAATATGAAAAATCCCTAAATTTTCAACCATATATTAACTAATGTGTTAAAATGGCCATTTCTTCTACAGTTATTATGACTGGGAGATTGGGAATAATATTAATAAAATCCTGATCGATAGTCTTGATCCAGGTTTACTCTGATTTCCTGTATTGTAAGGTGAATACTGATTATTAAGTCGGTGACCTGTGTAACTAGTGATAGTTAAGATCACCGACAGACAATTAACAGGTTGTTTTGTCTAAAAAAACCTCCTCAAAAAAGCAACTTGGGCGTAAATAAATACATATTTAAAAAAATTACAATACCTAACTTTAGTTAAAATATTATAGAATTGTGCAAAATTTTTTTACTGTGTTTTTACCATAGATTTTGAACATTTAAATACGGTTTTGTAATCAGCCATTATATCATATTTCGATTAGATTATGTGTGTAGTTAAAATAAAAGCATTTTTTATATTGCGATTACAGTGAATAAAAGAAAATTTATGATACGATTTAAATGACTGATTATGTCTATTTTAATGATGCGTTACATATTTGATTACTGTTGAAAAATTAATTTAAACAGTCTTGTTTGTGTCTATATAAGGTTCCATGACACATATAAAAAATATGTATTTTATCCAAAGGCTTCTAAATTATAAGGTTTGTGGGTAGGTTTTTATCGTTTATGAAGTCAATGTGGGTGGTTTTTTATGATTTCTAGATATTCCTTGACGGTATCTGTTCCATACTAAAACACCTCCTTATGAAGATTATTCAAGGAATTAGTCGACTCATACATTTTTCTTATTGATATTCTCCAATAATGATGTGATATTGTTGTTCGTAGAAAATACAAACATTTGTGTTTGCGAATAATTCGATACTCGATGACAAACATGGAAAGAACAATCACTTTGCGTGACAATGGACATATTAATTTGATATTTATTAACCTTCAAAGAATTCCACTCCTATTATGGAGATTGATTACTTTTTGAATATGAACCGTATAGTCTTAATTTATTTTATATTTTACGGTTGTGCCAGAAGAGAAATTATTTGTTAAAAAATGTATTGCTCTATGCTTGTCATCATTATTAGTGATTCATTGGATAAAAAATGCATTTCTATTGTTGGATATGACACACTTTTATTTAGAAAATATGTACATAATACCGTGACGCACTACTCCATTTTGGGGTTGGCCCGGTCTGTTGCGACAATCAGGTTATATTTCAAGATATTTATGTTCAAGAATGTTTGGTTATTTGAGATAAATAAATTAACTACTTTCTTTTTCTAATTGTGTATATGGTGAATATCAAATTTAAGACACGCACAGAGGTGAATTAATTTTCCGCAAACGGTTGTGATTATTTATATAATAATAATTTTGTCTGTAGATGTTTATATATAGGTCAATTAGTTCACCTTTGAGTATATTTGAAATTTGATCTACACAATAAAAATAAAAGTGTAGTATATATTTATTTTATTTCATATTACCCAATTTATTCCTCCATTCATTAATTAATTATTATCTTTACACATGTCTGCTTCTTCATCAACTTTTCATCAAGTGCTTTAATTATTTATTATTCCAAGCAACTAATAATCTTCATGGTGGTTTATTATAACCCAAATATTTATTTTATCTAAAATTTTAATTGATACAAGTTGTCTATTTTTATAAATACAAGTATGGGAGGTCTAAGACTAAAGTGCATCGAACTTCCTGGCTTCAAGTGGTTGATAATCATTAGACAAGTTTACCGGTATGGAGAACATGCTCTGGATAAACTTCTTAGCATCTTGTTCCAAATAAACAATTATTAATAAATCTACATTGGACTATGTATCGTTTATTTTCTCTCGATAAAAAAAATAACAATGTAGTTTGTCATAAAAACTTTTTCTACGCGATGATGAAGTCGATGGTAAAAAACTCATTTGTCTGTGGTAATATCACAAATCACGATATTAAATTGAATATAATAAAAATTATAATTTGCTAAATATGACCAATCACCATCATTATCCCGCGCTAGTTATTTGACTTTTCTAACATGTAAATTTACAAAATGAATAGATTTGCTTGGATGCACCCGATAGTTCTATTGTTTTGTATGGGGAAACGTGTGAATATTCCACGCCTTTCTTCGAATACCCAACCGTGAACTTCAAGTTTTTTAAATAAAATTATATATTTATTACCAATAAGTCTTCGTTTCATGTTTCAGTGAGATAATATCAAAATTTGTTGTATGCTGACATTGACAATTTGAACACTGTATTTGTATGATCAGTAAATTTAAACTATCCCACTGACCCACACAAATTATGTTGGTGTCATAATTTCATAAAGCACACGCCCAAAGCACATTAGATGACCTAACCGTGTCAGCTTATCACAAGCGGTTTATAAATTAAATTAATATATATATATATTTTTTTTTTAAATATATATTTGAGTATTTCTATCGCCCTTAAGTTCCCATGAAATCATACCGTGTATTTACGACATCCGCTCTGTGGATTTTGACCTCTACTTTCCCCATTACTGTTATTGTGTAATTTTCTTTATGAAATATAATTTAGAGCTTGTCTTCTTTAAAATCTTTACCATGATAGAGATCATTTCAATACTTTATTATTTGGGACAAATCACATATGTAGGTACATATTAAGTTTTGAGTAAATTCTATATTAGGTTTGGTTTGTGGGTTGTTTTTTATACAATTTAAATTGTATCTTGTCTCCTCTCAAATACTTAATTTATAACCATTTTACTTTGATAATTAGTAATGTGAGTTAAATTTTGAAGAATATGCTTCGTTTAGTATAAAGATTGGTTGCTTATAATATGTATATATTAAGTATAAATTAAACTTCTTCAGAATAGTCACAGAAAATGGGAAAGCTTTCTCCAAGTATTAAATTATTTTTATACAATTAGTACAGATTTTTATATAATTATTTTCTTAGAGCTCTTTGCTCTTTTGTTATTCAGCAGCCAATAATAATTAAGCTACGTTTACGCTTAAGTTTAACGTCTCCTAATGAGACATTTAAAATCAAAAGCTCCCACATCCAGTTTAATCCTGAATCAAATCGAGTAAAAGCAGGAAAACGTACACCTTCCATGGAATCGTCATTTTATAAAAATAATACTATAAATTTACGATATTTTTAGTGTCAAAGATTATTGATTGGGTTTAAGAACATTCGGTACAACCATTAACGGATTTGGGACATTTGATTCTGAAATGTAAATGACACTGGTTGCCATTTTTAAAAAATATAATCCATTATCCATAGATATAAACATAAGATATCGCATATGTGGCTAAATGCGTTATAAGGTTATACTGTAAACATCTCTCTTCATATCTTCAGTTATATTTCACAGTAAAATGGGTAAATGCATTGTTACTACGTGTCATATGGACTCAAACATACACTCAAATACATCTAGACTCACTTTTTACCAAAAAAATACTTCTTTAACATGTTTAAAATATTATTGCGTTTTAATCACCAAAGTATTGTCACAACCACTCTCAGTGGTCACTAGAAATGTGTTGAGTGAGGGAGACACACTTATGCCTTTATCGAATAGGAGAGAAGAGTGCAACAATACATGGGTTTATACGAAATTGACACGAATCTAATGTTATCGGTTTTTTTGTATACCATTAAATGTACAATGTAAAAATCGTTTTATTTTTGCTGAAGTACCTATAAGTGGACGATTGATGGATGTTGGTTTTGACTAGTAGTAATACAATGCGTAGATATATTTTCATTTTCAAAGGCATTCCTGATTGTCTGGCGCCATCAGACATTGCGCAAGCAAGTCTTAGGTCGGAATGCGTAGTCTTGGTAGTCCGTTGTGCTTGTGCCATCATCTCAATACGATCGTTATTCACTACAATGGTGAATAGTGAGGTGATTCTCTTTGAACGAGGATATTATAGAAGCCTAACTTGTTCCTCCATCGCGCTCCATTTGCAACCTAATGTATGCGTCGATTTAGTGTAGCGTACCGTTTTGAATTGTCTGACCATTTCAATCGTGCCGCTCGGCCTCTTGTCATTTACTATATAATACACGCCTTGCTTTTCATATTTTAAATTTGGCTATGACCTCAAAGTCGTGATTTAAATCATATTTTTAACTTCTTCACTTAGGCTTTGTCCTGCAACCTCAACAACATTTCATTCAAATAGTGCAATTTAGGTGAAATTCGTTTGCTACAATATTCAAAACCAAAGCTTCTTTATATATATTATATATATATATATATATATATATATATATATATATATATATATATATATATATATATATATATTTACAATTTCTTTATTATGAATAAGTTTTTTCAATGATTGATAGAACAATACATTTTTGGAAATAGCCTTGGGTGTACAGAGGATATAACTACCATGAGAATGTTTTATTTAAATTTGAAATAAATAATGATATTATAGAAAGAATGGGGAAAAACCCATTTACAAGTATGAAGATTAATACATAATAACAATAATAAAAGCTATTTGAACAAAACAATTACAAAATAAAATGCTTAAGAACTAAATTACAGTTCGTTTGGGTAAAACCAAATTTGAGTCTTGTGGATTAGAAACTTTTTTAGAATTTTGGAAGTCCATTGGTGAAATGAACTTACGTTTTCCCGAGGCATATTTGATTTTGTTTACATGTCTTATGATTGGGTTAATCGAGAAGTTAGTCATTTTTGTGTAATGTTTTTTTACTGAAATCTGCGATATTTGCACCAAAGCTTGTGAAAGGTTTCTTAGACACAAGAACGTGTTAATTATTTTATCAAATTTTAACTATTACAGTTACATAGGTCACCGACAGGGCGGCTCTGCCCGATTTAATAATCGTCTCAATATTTACCTTACAATCAGAGTCAATCTGAATCGAGGCGATTGTTCGGGATTTTAATAATATTATTCACGATCTTGATTTTTTAGAGGTATTGGAACCCATAACCATAGTACGTTGGCATTAGTCTATTTTCAAACAAGGTGAAGATAACGAACTCTATAAACTTATTAATATTACTATGAATGCCAGTCTTTTTTTTCCGATAAGGCAAAATATTTTTTAAATATGGACGTGGAAGAGCTAATGTGTTTTTTACAATAAAAGAGCCTCTATAGTTGTTGCGTAATTTAGGTCATATGTTAATGATGTTTGTAATTAATCATGAGGTACTCATATAAAGTACTACATATTATTAAGAGCCATAAAAATAGTTTTCAAATAAAATTGATGTACGTCGTACAGCAGACTATTTAGTATAATTTCTTCATCTATAGAAAAGTAATGGGAACTGACCGCATATAATCCAGGGGCGGCACGAGACACGCCTTTTAATGACGTGCTAAATTTATAGTAACTTCGCACGAATATTTTATAATTTGAGTGGATATCGAGAAGGGTGTGTTTTTAAATATGATATGACTTCTTTTATAACGGTTCTCATGATTCAGATGCTTAATTATAATTGACAAAAGACACTAGAATACGGTTACTTTTCCGTTGAACCAGCGATTCATGTGTGGACCGTAAGAAAAGCTGTCGTTCAAAGAAGTCTACTAAACAAATATTGAACCGGGTTAATAATTTGCACAAACGAACTCATTGTAGACACACTTTGTGTTGCTAATACCTAGAATGACACAAATATTAGTCTAAAAGAGAGTTAAGAATATAAAAGCATATTTAAAAAAAATAACCTTGAAGCCTCTCATTTAATAATTATGAATGGTAATTTTCGGGAAGGTTTGTGTGACGGTGTATTTTTTGCCACATATATTTTTTTCATACAACCTGGGAATAAATTGACCTTGCCCATGATTTTTCTTATTGATATATCAAACATGGTCGTTCATTTTAAGAAACGTGAGAATTAGTCAAAAATGAATGCATACATCGGCGTCGAAAAAATGGTGGAGGTCATTTAATTTTATTTATTATCTTTCAATGGCTTGTTTCGCCTTTTGCGTTAATTTCTCATTTTTATTGTAATGTAAACGCATCGGCGCACCCACTTTCCTTGTCGTGCTTAAAGCTAATTTGTCATAAAATTCGCAACATAAACTGGAAAAACCCTAATGGATTTTAAATATTTAATTTTCAAAATGAAAATCACGTCGGCACCCATTCCGTTATTATTAATGTCCATAAATCACTTTTATCGTTCATCGATGACGCGAGTGTCAATTGATTTCTTGATAGATTCTTGTTAATATTCTATTACAAAGTATGTATTATAAAAAATATTGAATATTAGATCGACTCTTGTATAATCTAATTAGATTTGAATATTTATTACTATAAATCTTATTCGTTCATTTTTAAAAGGCACGTTAGATAAGGTTAGGTAAAAATATTATATTCCACCGATATTCTGATTTTCGCATTTTTAAATGAAAACGTTACCCAGATTACTTTTAGTTCAGGTTTATGAATGTATGTTGTATTGAATTTTTTTCAAATTATCTTTATCAGCGTTTAATAAAAAAAAACTATGATTATTAAATTGCTGAAAACTGTATATATTTTTTATACACCTATCAATTAATGAAATTTATTAGTCGGGCTAAATGTTTTTTTTCCAAACTCCTTGGAATAAAATAAATGTGTCATATGTCAAATAAATATTTATAGTAATAAAGGCAAATCGGCATTTAAGAGTAGTCTGAAATGTAAATAAAATTCAATAAAATCCTTCTTGAAATGGATAAAAACATGAAACATTTTTTTTGTGATCCCGACCACCAAATTAGATGATAGTCATGTCTCGTGATTGATTGCTCCTATATTACTATTGATGCGGGTCTTTGGTGTTGTTGTACCGACTTCAAGTTTTTTTTATTATTATTTATACTTTGTGGAATGCTTGGTTTAGATTTCAATAGTGATTCGTCTGTTTTGCATTCAAGACATTCATCCATTTAAAGGTCGTTCGACCAAGTATGTGGACAAGCCACACATACTCATATTAGTAGTTCTTGTAATGTGACCCTCATTTTACATCCGTCTGCTTCTATTGTAATGTAATCAGAGACGACTGACCGTCTGTTGAATCAATCCAATATTACTATTTCAATAGGGATATATAATTCCCAAGCTATAGTAATATTAAAAGTGTCCCTTCAATCACAACAATGCCGCGATTTATTATAACACACAAAGAAACCGCTCAGTTATTTGGACTCGAGCGTTCCACTGATTTTTTATAATACATACTTTCTAAAATAATTCGCGGTGATTCAATCGAATAATGTGTTAATTATTCAGTAAGAAAAACACGCATACATTATGCTTACACTTGATGCTGAATTTTCTAAATGATTGATTTTACATTTGACACGATAAATGTTATTGTGTGATTTGACTACAAAGCATTGATGTTTGATTCAATATCAAATATCCGAATCTCCGTTTTTAATTTATTTAATAAATTAAAACTGCAAACAGTGAAATATATGATTATCATTCGACTCTTCTTCGGATTATTGCTATCGTAATGTATTTTTTTTCTTCACTTAATCATACAAATTCACTTCCGCTGATTTTTCTATAATCTTCCCATTGGTTAGATTTTTCCCAACGCTCGCTTTTGTTAAAAAAAAAACGATGTAAAACCTTAATGGAAATTACATATATAATTGAAGCTTGTAGAGTGTGATGGTGATAATACATATTAAAATCTAGTTTTATATATAATTTTATTATAAATAATAGAGTAGATTTCTGCCATTGCATCTTAAGTCAGACGCCAATTAATTAGTCATATTTTTTTAATCATCACTATTCTATAACAAATTTGTATAATATAACATTGGTACATCTAAAGTTTTTGTATTTATACTTAATGGGAATTAATTATTATAATAATGTTTTAATTAAATTATTGTTATCTTAATGGATTAATGAATACGCTAGCTGCTTATAATGTATCATAATAATCTGTTAAAGGTCAGCTATAATACTTGCCAGATGTATTTATTTATTTTAATCACAAATAAGTTTTTTTACTATTTATAATTTATTTATTTTAGTGAAAAAACTAATTTTTTGGGAATAATTCAATATAATATCGCGAGAATTTCTTCAAGGTATTTAAAGCAGTTCACCTTGGCTAGTGTGGTTAAATTTAGTTTTAGTAACGCTCTGTAAACACGGTCCTGTGGCGCAACGGATAACGCGTCTGACTACGGATCAGAAGATTCCAGGTTCGAATCCTGGCAGGATCGAATTAACCTTTTTTTGAATTTATTGGTGGGAATCATATTTTACATTTCGTTTCGATCTTACGTAATGAAAGTATAATGGCCCTGAGGTGATCTATATATATTTGATCAGGTGTTATTATTATTCGATAACTCGTTCTCTTGCATCACGTTTATATCAAGAGCAGTCGTGGCCGAGTGGTTAAGGCGTCTGACTAGAAATCAGATTCCCTCTGGGAGCGTAGGTTCGAATCCTACCGACTGCGGATCTCACATTTTTTTTTTAACATTTTTTGTTTAATTGCAGCTTGAGACGAGGACCAGGTGCAAATGTTCAAGACAGTAGTGGATATACACCACTACATCATGCAGCTCTTAACGGACATAAGTAAGATATTTTTTTTAATCTATTACACGCTGTGTACAGTACCTCGAGATACGAATTTAATTCGTTCCGGGATCATCGTCGTATGTCAAACTGCCATTAATCCGTTCCAGCCCCTCAAAAAATCCTAGCAAAAAAATGGTTTTCTTAACGTACCACGTGTTTTTAAATAAAAAAATGTTTATGTACATTTTGTAAAATCGGCAATATTGGGAGTTGGATAATTTGAAGTTAAAATAAATTAACTAGTAATAACGCACATAATAAATATTTATTGATTATTATTTGACTTTTACATATTCTCAATTCTGGCGCGAAATTCTAGTAGTGACCTTCCATTAAAAATAAAAATTATCGCATAAACATTCGTATCTCAAATTTTCGTCGTATGTCGAGGTAGAAATTCTCGAATATTATTCGTCGTATCTCAAAACGTTCGTATGTCGAGGTACCACTGTATTTACTTTCAAATAGATCTTTGTACATACTTGTTTGTAGTCTTCTAAAATAGATCGATGATCTACCTAATTTTAGAGACAAGTAAGCACATTACTACCAACCGCAGACCACAGTATGCCGATGGTCTGCTAACTAAATTTATATTCCAATAAAGATTTTAAATGCCTCGTATATATCGAGGAAGAGTTAAGATTGAAAAAGACCACAGCTTAACCCTTTCGTGCCCAGTGGGAATACGTATTCCCACTAGTGTTGGCCAATCGTTAAAATAATAATCTGTTTTACCAGCCACATGTTGACTTTACAGTTAATTATCAAAGGTGAGTTATTGTTGTAGTCGTGTAAAATTGGGTGAAATCAGTGTTTTTTTTGACAATATTTTTCATTGTTTTTCTCAATTGGATTTTAGCAGTTGTTCTTAGTTCGAGAGATATTCTTTTACACATTGATATATAAACACGAGCTTTTGAAACTAAGTCAGATTTCATAAATCAATTAATGATCCACGTTTATTTATTATTATGTCTAATAATTGGGATTTGACTAACAAATATAGAAGATGTAGACTTTGCAGTACAAAAGGTGAAGAGAAATGAACCAGGTTTATGTGTAAGGGCTGCAATATGCCATTATGTATTTCACCATGTTTTGATATATTTCATAATTTTTTTTTGTATATTTTTAATTTATTTCAATTATAATTAAATATAGTAATTTCAATTATTTTATTTTTTACATAAAATACAACAACACAAATTAAACAATTTTTTTTTTGCATATATTAAATTATATATTAATATCATCATCATCATCACAAGCATTCAAGTTCAGTGATGAACCAAGGCTTCCCGCACCAGCATCTTCCACTTATTTCTATACCATATAATAATATATACGAATTTAAAATTAAAATGTTAAACAATCCAATATAATTAATTTGGACACGAAAGGGTTAAATAGGGTATTGTGGTGTGATTTTCATTTAAATTGTATCATAATGTAGGCTTCATTTTCCGGTACTTTTATGACTAACAATATTATTATTTATTAACCAGGGAAATAGTTCAAGTATTACTCGAGTATGAAGCATCACCAAATGTACCAGATAATAAAGGATCTTCCCCTTTGCATTTAGCAGCTTGGGCTGGACATTCTCTCATTGTGAGATTACTTCTCACACACGGTCCAGCAGTAACCAATGTCAATCTAACTGTAAGTATAAAATTAAATCTCATTACGATATTTGTAGTCTGTATAGCAAATGTCAAACTGTAAACATGCCCAGATTACTAAAAAAAACCACTATAATTGGTCATGGTAAACTATAATAATAAATTGGGTTACGATATAACCCATCCCAACCGTTTGCAGTTAGTAAGTTTCACACTTGCTCTATAGAAATAAGGAGTATGTGAAATAATCGTTTTTAATTTCTAGAACTTACCTCAATAATATACATCTTCGGAAACCATTTTATTATCCTAATAATTATGTACCTACGTATGTTTATGGTAAAACGTTCGTCAATAGTTTAATAATCAATAATTTATTAACTCCAAATAAAATGATAGGAAATACGTTTTTTATTTATTTAAGAATGAATCGACTTACTTAATTTACATATTTTTCAATTATCCGATCACTCCTCAAGTTGTCATTTACAGACTAATTAAAAATCACCGAGGAGGATTCGACTTTTCCTGTTTATTTGAAATCAGTGGTCGTTTATTTTTAGACAAAGTTTTAAGTAATATTTTTCATTTGAAAGACCGCATGACATTTCAAAACCACAAAATTATATAAGTTGACGTTTTCCTTATAGAACGAAGTTTATTTTTGTTTTTTTTATAATTTATTTTTTATATTTATTAGACAAAGGACAACGAATCAGCCTTGCATTGTGCAGCTCAATATGGCCATACATCAGTAGTAGCAATGCTTTTAAAACATGGAGCCGATCCAACAATCAGAAGTTCAAGAGATGAAACTGCCTTAGATCTGGCCTCTCAATACGGAAGGTGTGTTTTTACTGCAGCAAAGATTTTATTGAATTTCAAATGATAACTTTTAATCATTTAGGTTGGAAACTGTTGAATTGTTGGTGAGAACTCATCCCGAACTCCTGGAACCTTATAGAAGTCCTAAAGGAGTTTTCTTGCACACTCCTCTACACAGAGCCAGTAGAAATGGACACAGGTGAGTTATTATGTGTTTTGCTATTTGCTTAAGCCACATATGTATGTACATCTCCACCTGTGTTTGTCAAGTCAAATTAACATTCCCGATTTCATTATCGTCATTTGACATTCAAATTTATAACTGGGTGGTTGATTGTAACACCATTTGCTCTTCTCCTGTCGTGAATCAAAAACAGAGAATATTGATGTAAGCATTTTTAATAAAATCAACGCAAAGTACTGTGATTTGTGAAACGTCGATATAACGAAGATACACGAAGAATTCATTATCTCGAGGTTTTTTAGTGCAAACTTTGTTATTATAGAAGTTCATAACCAATCATATTACATATACATATTATGTCCTTAAACTCTGAACACAAAAAAGTATACACATTACTAAAGCAAATATCAAATTATTTAGAATAAATCCAGAATACAAAGTTCGTAAATATAGAACACAAAAAATGATACTATCAGCTAAAGATTTGCAAGTTTAGGCACTAGTATTCTCGTCATATAGCCTTGTTCTGTCCTACTATTCAAACTTTCGCTGAATAGAGGTTTTTAAAATAGAGATCAAAAATAGGCAAAAGAAACTATAAATACTCGTTATATCGAGGTTTTTGTCAATATTTATTAATAAAACTATATATATACGTATAAAAATATTTATACGTAAAATTAACATAGGGATAGATTGGAGTGTCAAAGGGAATTGAAAATTTCGTTATAAATATTGAGGTTAGTTATATCGAGGTTTAACTGTATATGTTACTACAGTTTTACGATGTAACTAATCAAGGCAGTTTGTACGTAATCTCGCCTCTGAAATACACACTTAAATTACACTTCAAACATTACAGAAATAAAGAGGAAGCATAGTTTAGTTGGTAGTTTGTGTCAATTTCCAAAATAAAATAACACGCATGTAAATAAATAATTATTTTTATTTAATATTATGAATCAAATGAAATATTCATCTAATATTTTTTTTAACATGCTGAGAATATCCAATCGAATTGTTTATAATAAATATTTTCGTCTAGAGTATGTGAATTTTTATTTAAACAGATTTATATGTACAGCTGTAAAAGTATTTTAATGTCACAAAAACATCAGTTTTAATGCTTTTTTAAATTTAAATATAGAGATGTGGTGAATGTGTTGCTGCAAGCTGGTGCCAATCCTAATGCTCGTACTGCTTCTGGTACAGCTTTACACGAAGCCGCCCTTTGTGGAAAAGCTGGTGCTGCAAGGGCATTATTAGCTGGAGGAGCTGATCCCAGGGTTCGAGATGCTCGTGGTGATACAGTCTTAGACGTGTTATCTCAGTTTCCTCCACATCTTACCAGGGATCTTGTAGCTCTCATCAATAGTGAGTTTAAAGACATATATATTTTTTATATAAATATATTAATTGTTTGTTATTTTAAATAGAGTATAGAGTGGCTAATGGCTACGATAGTGATGGAGACGATTTGCCTCCCATTCCTGTGCAAGATAGTCTTGGAAGTCCTTATGATAATGTTAGACCCAGTGTTGGTGCTAGATTACATCATCACAATAGTTCATCTGTTTGGGAGAGAAGAGATATTGATGATGAGAGAAGAGTCTCTGCAGCTTCTAACATATCCATGTAAGCATATTTAATATTAACTATCATTCAGTCAGAGCCGCCTTGTGGCCCAGTGGTTAGTGTAACGGATTCGTGAGTGAAGACTCCCGGGTTCGATTCACGGCACCGGAGTCACTTGGTAGATCTAGCTTAGCAAACTAGATCTTAAGTACTCATTGCTGTGTGGTGGCCTGGGAAACCATCTCTACTATATTCTCCCGTAAAGGCCAAGGTGGCCTGGCCAACCCCTTATAAAGGGACTCCCGTCAATAGGGAAGGCGTCACGATATCTATCAATCAGTCGAACTAGAATAAGTAAGTAAATATTCATGTAATGTAGTCCAGACAATGAGCTTATATACAGGGTGGACTTGAACTAACCGAGGATATTTTAGGGGGTGGTAGGTTATCGCAAATATAAGCGTTTTTTTATAATTATTAATTAAACATATAAAAAATATTAATTACGTATTTAACAAACACAATATAGACATTCACTAAACTAAAACTGGTGGCTTAAACTCGATTCTAAGTAAACTATTAATATTTTTAAATTTTACCACTATCACCCCTAAAATATTCTCAGCTAGTTCAAGTCCATCCCGTATAACAGAGGTGCCAATAAAACTTCAAAAACATGGGAGACAAAGATGAATTTGTCACTTGTCGATCTTTCTAAAAACATTACACATAATATGGTAAAAGTTTCTTGCTATATTAAATGATATGTCACTATGTAAATCATTTACATGATCATTTCGAATCTTGTTGCTCTCGAGTGTCGGATTTTAAGGACTACAATATTTACAGGTGGTCACAGCCCATTTATGTGTAAGTATATGTATAATAGTGCCGGCCATATTCCAAAGTATGAAAAATACGCATGACACTTCTATATATATATACCTATAAGTTCATTGAGTCCAAACATCTTTAAAATTTAATTAAGGAAATTAAACTCGTGTGTCACCGCTAACGACTTGCGGTAAAAGGGTGAATATATTTTTAAAAGGCCGTAGTCTTTTTGAAGAGTCCTTTTCGCGTGACTTGATCTCATATTCTGAACTAACACCCTCGGTAGAACCAAAGGGTTGTGTCCTTTAATTATATCTTCCCTCTCTTCTTCATCCTTCACTCTCTTTGACCTTTGAACGTCGTATTTTGAATAAACGTCTACTACAAGTGTCTCTCACATATTCCCGCAAGCTTTCCTTATTTTTTGCGGCAAGGTATGATATGTCCGTAGTGAAAAAATAATATATTTTATATATAAACGGTTGAAAAAAAGGAGGATAGGATTGCTACAAGTATGGTAGATTTTCCCAGTCTTTCAGTGTAAAGTTGGCCTCGTTTCCTAAGGCGACACTTCAACGCCTTTTATAACCGTCGCGTCCTCTTTCATACACAAAACGAATACTGCAACATAAACATAAACTATATTACAAAACAGACGACTTTTAGTGTAAACTACATCTGTCACCACCACTATCGTCAAGGAAAAGAACCAGATGCATCCCTTTGACGACCAACTGACTATATAAATAATTACATTTTTCAATATAATTTACTACTTACAACATTTTTGCAGAGTCGATAGTCTTCCTTCAACTACTTCTTCTTCATCTAAGTCCCAAGACGTTGATTGTCCAAACCCTAAACCACCCGACTCGAAATCTGCCATCACCAAACCGAGTCCTAAAAATATGCTTATGCTTGCATCTAATTGCTTTGGAATCAAACGAAAATCAATATCCACTTCAAATCTTGTACCGCCTGTATCATCCTCAAAATCAACCCCTTCATTAAAAAAACCACCCAAAAATATAGTTTCGTCTATAAAAGAAAAATCTAATTCAATAGCTAATATTAGTACGCTTCGAATAGGTAGGAGTATGTTCTTTAGAAGAAAATCCAAAGATAATGTCAAACAAATACCTCCCACAGTTGAAAATATATACACGAATAGTATGAAAATTCCTGAATCTTCTCGACACTCGTGTGGGGGAACTGAATTTTCTGATTATTCTTTTTGGTCCGATTCAAGTAATGAAGATCACGATGCTGAGTCGATAAAATCTTTTAAAAGTGTTAAAAATCCAATATACGTAGACTGTAATCATCTTGTATCTGAAGAAAAAGAGTCTTCCTCTGATGACGACGGAGATGATTCAAAATCTTCATGGAATTATTTCAAACCGAATGAAAATGTTTCAGACACAAATGTTTCAGAAATTAACAAACATCACGGATTGTTAAAAACTAGGTTATCCAAAATAAGTGAACGTTCTATTAGCGGTTCGGAAGAAGAACATTTTGAAATCACCGATGCTCATAAAACAATCGGATCTAATAAAAGTAATATTAGAAATGATTCCAGAACTGATAAATCAGCTTTAAGATTTTCTTATTCCAACAAAACTCTCCGCAATTGGTCTTCTAATCAAGAAGATTTTAAAAATTCCGAACCTAACTATTCAACCTTAGAAGGCCCTTCGAGTATTGAAAATTTAAGAGATTCTTTATACTACGCTTTGTTAGACTTTTCAAGTAATACCATTAAAACTGTTGAAAATGATAATGAAGAAAAACACGAATATGAACCATTCGAATTTCAATCAAAGGAACCGAAAACTTTTACACCGATTCAAGTATTTCATGAAAACAGTACAGTATTCGTTCATACCGATGAAGCAAACCCAACTTTTGATATAACCCAAAAACCAAATATAACGCCGAGAAAATTTTTAGTTAAGAGAATATCTAATGATAGTCTTTTCTCCATACCAGTAATCGATAAAATAGAAAATGATAAACATTCAATTTTATTGAGAAAAACGTCCTCGAATATGGCTACGATCGATTCAGCAAGGACTAGTTTGGAATCATCCATAGATAGTTCCACATATAGATCAACATCCACTAATTCTTACACTACAGAAAGTGAAAATGTTAAAGAAGAAAATTATTTGCCAATGGATAAACTTATCGAATTTTCCGAACAAAAGATGTTGAAATTTGGCGAAAATGATGAGTATTACGTCCCTATTTCAACCCTGAGGCAAATAAATCAAGGTGGTCCTGAATATCAAAATATTGTTGTGATGAATGATTACAAAAGCGATTTGACTCAAAAAGCAAAATCTCTTGATCTTTCATCTAGAACATACGATGAAGTGATTCTCAAAAAAACTCCATATCACACTCGGGGTTCTAATAATTGTATTTATGCTTTTGAAAAACGTCACAGCATTTATAAAATTAATCCTGATTCTCTCACAGATACGAAAATTCAACCTTTTATTAAACTTAACCGAAGCGAATCTGACTCCGATGTCGCTATATGTTTCTGCGATGGAAAAGAAATACCAAATAATACGAATATAGGTGAAAATTGTGAAACAACACATACAATACCCAAAGTCAGTTGTAAAAAAACTAAAAACCGCGATGTTTCCAAGAATAATTTTATTTGTTACTGTGATGATTCCAATTGCAAAACTCATCATACTAAGTCTATTCGTAGAAATCTACATCTATCAATTGCTTCATCGCCACTCATACATTCAGCATCATCTCCCGATATCAACCTGACTCCTGGAACTGAGCGAGTCTTCAATATTAATTTTGAATCCCCTTTAGAGAAACCTCCACTTCCAGAACGATCATCTTCTGCTTTTGTTGAATGTTCACCGTCTCCACAATTCATCCCCACATCGCCTTCTACAATCTCATATTGCTCCGCATTAGAAGAGCCCGATCAAAGGGTTTCCATACCTTCATCTGATGAATCTTATCGTACGCCTTGTAATTCAGAGCTTTGGTTCGACACTTGCGATGATAATTGTGCTACCCTTAAACCTTGTGATGTTTTGAATGTGAATTCCTCGCTTAACGCTCTTGGTGGTCGGTTGTTGTGTGTTTCCAGTGGGTCTGATGGCGGCCATTTCCCTTACTCAAAGTCCCTGATGATGGATGGCAGCTACCACTCCGAAGAGCTGTCTTCTAGCTACCAATCTGGTAGACATAGGGATGCTGATCAGTTGAGCATATCCTCGACCACGTCCAGTACAGGCGGCCCTAGTCCAAGAGAGAGACAAAGAAGTGGAACCAATGATTCTTCCATCAGCGGCAGCGGGAGTAATTATCTTCCCACTGGATATATGGCGCATAGTCCTGGCTCCAATAATAAGGTTTCGGTAAGTTGTTTATTTTTATATTACGAACTATTTGTAGACACATTAGATAATTTTACCAATGCGAAATCATAAGTTCATCCTGTTGGCGCCAAACCAAAACACATTCGCTCACTATTATGACTCTTGTGCTACATCGGTCCATTGATTAGTTTTCCACACATCGTCGTATTCTAGAAGCAGACAGAGACAAACGCTCATTTCATTTTGAAATGGTCAGTCGGTTTATCGATTTCGAGGCGTACACAAGCATGTAATCTGGTCGATTAAAAGTAAACGCAGTGTAAATAAATATGTGAACAGTGGAAGTATTTTTATGATCTTATAATGAGGTCGGTGGTAAATTATTTGTGTGGCGTAAATCTAAACAGACAATCAGTAAGTTTTATAGTGGTATTAAAATTCATTGCTCCGATTTCATCCTAATCAATTAGTCCTTTTTTTAAATAAGGCGTAGGGAAGTAATTATCCACTGAAATAATCACTCATCCTCGTATATCTTTCATTATTTCAGGGACGCTTATTTGTCAACGCGCCTGTGTTTTTATAGTTTAGTTTTTAGAATTTATTTTCAGCGCGGTTATTTATATCTGAAGAGCATGACGTGTCAACAACCACCTGCGATTATTTCGTTTCCTAATATTTATAAAAATAGGAAATGTATGTATTTATAAATAAAATCAGCTGTTGTAATGCTCGTTTCCTTGATCTCAAAATTCAGATAATTCACCCGTTGTTTCACAATCCATTGTTTACATTAGTTTCGAGCTACGATCTTGATGATTACCAGACATAACAAATCACTATTGTTTGATCGACACATATTTATTTATTTGACGGATGGAATCATGTAGTTTTTTATTTTATTTTAGCCTACACCTCCTAAAAAGCCTCCCAGGCGTAACTTGTCTGTTTCTCCGACTCATTTATTACCTCCTTGCGGAATGGGCGATCATTACATACCACATTTGGGGAGAGCGCATCAAACCAGAAGTCAGGACGATCTTGATGACCTCCAGGTATGGTTTAAATTTTAAAATTTAATTAATTATATTAAAATGTATAATCATTTTCAGAGTAATGGCGGAAAAATGCCAGGTCTCAGGCATGGAAGATCAGTGGATCAATATGTCGATATTGAGAAATCACCTAGAATGAAACCAGTGCCACAACCTAGACCTTCTTTGGCACTTTTGGCATCCGGGAGACGAGAACAACCCGTGGCCATAAGTACGATGTATGAAAATGTAGTTATTAAAGAACAAAACCCCAAGCGAAAGTTGCGTCGAAATCCAAGAGACGATAACAACTCAAGAAATCACAGAATACAAGATCGTTCATCCCTTGAAAGTTTACTGGATGAAGTCAGTTCTGCGTATCTTAGTGGTCCACCGAGTGATGCTGAAATCAGGAGATGTAGAAATAGACCAACCATCCAAACACCCTTGTCTCCCACTCACTACAATCAGCCACCCACCCCCGAACACCCACCACCCTCAGCTAGACAGGCAGAGATGAGCATCCATGAACGAATGCGGCCATTAAGTCAGGTCAGTAACGGAGGAACTGAAAAGGATTTATGCGATACCAATCTTGTGTTTTGAATGGAATCTTTGTTTTTATTTTTTCGCCCTCATGTGATTAAAAATTCAAGGACAGAGAAATAATTGTACATTTAAAAAATATTTCTCTCTTCTATTTATCAATTGTTTTTTTTTCTTTTGTACTATAATTCCACTGAAATCAGTATTAAAATATCCATTCCAGTTGTTTTGTACACATTTTTTGTTATATTTTATTTTTAGAGTAGGTACTTAAAATATACTGGTGCTAATAAAATTGATTTTAATGAATGTTTATCCGATTTTTTATGCACAAGGGCTATTAGGTTGTTTATTTAGTTTCTATTGGAATGACATTTTATACCTAAAAACCCTTTAGCATGATGAATTTTGTTTGGAATTTTGAGTTTTATAATATTGAATTTTTTTGTATATAAATAAAAAGGTATTGGATGTTATTTTATGCTATTTACAAATAAACTGATGAATATTTCAGAGCATGTTTGCTTCAATGAATGTTTATGTGCATTTTACTAATGCATGATTTTATTTTAATAGTTTTTTTTGTGTTATACATGCATTTTATTATTTTTGCACAAGTTACCAAATTAGAATAAAGCAACCCCTAAAATTTACATTTTTGTTTGTGTTTTTATTTTATTTATGCTCTGAGAGATAATCAATCAGGTAAGTGATTTTTTGTTTTAAATATTATTTGCTTTCAATACAAACATATCCACTTAAATTTGTTAAAAAAATAGCACAAACTCGCAATTGAGTTAATTGAGTATACAATTATTTTCACACGCCATTGTTGGACACAATTAAATGGTGCCGGAACTTGGTACATTTTTCACAATTAAATTCACATATGACAAGAATATTTTAATTTTTGTATCAATGTTTGAACCTCTATACGCAGTTTATTTGAAATTTCAGTCAATGTGTAATTTAATCCTTCTTGAAAGTTGCAATATCCAATATTAAAGTCTTCGTGAAAGCAGGATCTAATATCTGCAACACCTTCATGATATGGAAATGCACTATTTTGACATAATTTCTCCATATTACATTTCCTCTTCATATTGCCAATCCTTTACAGAGAAATGTGGGGATTTATATTGAATCTCATATCGCGTATTTTGATAACTTGTCATATTATGTATTGTCAGTTCTCAACAATATTGAATTTAATACTCGAGTTTCCGTCATTCAATACAATCCATTTTATTCTTACAAGTAAATATTTTCAAAACTATTTTTTTTTGTGGGAAAAATGAAGTGGGTTTTTCACGATTCGATTCAAAATATCTCTAGCAAATTAATATTTTTTATTTTATTACAAAAATGTAGTAAAAATTTATAACAAATAGAGCTGGACGACTAGAGCTTGGTATTATTGGTGTATACCAGCTCTATTCGTATACGCACCACACTCACACTCATCAAACTATTATATTGAATACGGCCGTTAGTACAGATTATCATAAACATAAAATAAATCAATAATTGTAGTTTTCAAATAATTGCGTAAATGGATAATTATAAAATGAACTAGTAGTAGGTAAACTTATAAATGTTTAATCACATAAAAAATAACACGGCAAATAGAACATTTATTATATTAAAGTATAATATTATAGAAAAAATACATATTTTAATAAAAATACGTAAATTGTCGATTGCGATTATTTTCATCGTTTGATTTCGATCCATTTGGGAATATTTAATTGATCGACTGATTTTAACACATTTTTTAAAACTAAAATAGGCAACTTGAGACTTGTACTGTTAGATTTAACATAATTACTAAATATACATAAAGTGACGTTTCTTCTTTGTATTTGTCTTTATTTAGATGACAGCTGCACGACTCGTTACTTAGACATTTTTTTTATTTGTATATTATTTGTATGGCGCCAGTAACGACTTGAGTCTTGATTCAATCCCGAATGTCTGCAGCGTTTGAATTAATTATTATTTAACAATATAAAGTAGTACTTTATCCGAATTGTGATGAATCACGACAAATGCGGATGATTCAGTGAAATGAATCACGAAATAATTCGATGCTGCGAGTCAAACAATGGGTGGGATTATTATACAATATATATTATTTAATTTAATAAATATCTGCATACAACTAAAGGGAAGCCAATCCATTGAGGTGAGATCAATTTGTATGCAGTTAGTGAACATCTCCTCAATAGAATACATAATCTATTGCATAAATATTAATTCGGAGAAATGAATAAGGAATTGTCAATAAACATTAAGTGGATTCTGTAGAATTATTACCTATAATTTCTTTATTCAGATAAAAATTTAAATAAGGAAAGATATTCCACGACAAAAGACTCAATATCCAAATTTCACTATTTAATGTTCATAAGACATCAGATTCAAATTAAAAGCCAATTTTATAATGTTCAATTAAATATCCTATAATTTTGATATCGAAAAAATAGTTTCAAAATGCTTAAATAATTTTTCAAAACACTATTTCCTCGATAGCATTCCATGTTTTATTAAAAAAGTCTACACATATAACAATTTATTGATTTCCTCTAAGGTTCAAACTATTATTATAAAATTGACAATTTTAATATTTCAAAAAGAAAATAATGCAATTTGTGTTCGTAATTAGAACATGAACATTATTTATTATCTTTAATAATTTCACAACTCTAATTTTATAATGAATAAACATTTTTTTATATTTTTCTGCTGTTTTTTTTTGTTTATATTATTCAATATTTGTTTTTATTCTTTTTTTATCATACATATTATTTTATAACTATGGTCAATCCTACTTTAAACACTCATTATTATATTTTTATGCTGCTAAAAATATAAAAAATAATCGAAAATTAACTTATAGAGTTTTGGAATATTTTCACTTTAGTTTTGACATTTTGTGTTTAGTTTAAATTATGACCTTAACGTATCTAAGTACATATTTATGGATCAAAAAGCATCTCTATAGTTGTGTCTCTCTTTTTCAATTATAATTTATATTATATATAAAAGGAACTGTATTCTAATGAAAATAATATATTTTGTTCATAGAAATATATTATCCACGTATATTTACATAATATTTTTAGAAACGAATATATCTTCCACTTGAATGGTGTTAAAGAAGTCGTAAATCAAAATCCGTTTACCGAACTATTCGAAATGGGTATTTAAAATCGAAAGATTTACGAGAGCTTTCATAAGTACATAAACAATAATATTTCACTGATGCTAAGATATTATTCTTTATCTAACAGGAGTACAAGAGAATGTCCAGAGACATGGAGACGGAGACAGATCCTCGATTCTTCGGGAGATGTTCCTCACCTTCCAGCAGCGCAAGTACTGATCACTGTGTTGAAGAATATATTGCAGAAATCCCCTTCGCCGGTGAGTTTTATAATCATTATTATATTGTAGTTGGGTCTGTTGAGGCTTAAGTCTCTCATAAAGCAATAAATTATGGAGAAGCAAACAAGAAGAAAAGATATTAATTGCCAGCCTCTCTAATGTGACTACGGAGCTATTAATTAGGATAAGACACTATTATGCGGATATAATATACAATATGCAACTACACTTGAACAAGTACTAATTATTTCAGATATTCACATACTTATGATTTTATAATTTATCACAACGATTATTAGGAATTTTTATGTTATTGGAGTATTCATTTCCGTTTAACACATTGAAATTGACCCGGTCAATTGCGGCTTACATTATCATATTCATCAATATTTATGTAAAACTCCTTTTATCCCTGAGAACTATCACATCACCTCTTTCTTATAAATCGGTTTGGTGTAGTCTAGTCTTTGGTAAAGTCTTCTCATACAATTATATTACTAACCATAATTATCTATTTGAAATACTCACCAATCGTATCCAACCAAAAAAAAAACCAAATAATATTTAAATCAATTAAATGCCTTTTTTAAATTTTGTTGAAGGTTACTTTTGTTTTATTTTATTTTTTTGGGTTACTTTTGGGTTTATTTCAATGTTTGTAATAATCATAATAGCTAGGAGGCGGAAGTGCAAAAAAACCCAGATTCAATTGTTAACTGATATTATCCCGGTTAACACGTACTGCCAAATTAATTTATTATAACTAGATTTTATTAAATAAAATAAAGATTACAATGTCTCAATAAGCGGTAATTTAATTTAATCAATTGTTATATTTTATGCTAGAGTTTTTTAGAATCTCCATATTTATCTATACAAGTAAAAGTAATACCTTCATATGTGTGTAAAACAAATATGTTTTCTTGGACGGTTGTGAAAATCTTGCTAAACTTTAAAAAATATATAACCTCGTCATTCGCAGTAGTTTCTTCTAAATCAAAAGCACATATATTACAATATGTAATTAAAGAGTTTACATATATATTACAATTTCATTATTATGTATTAGTTTTTATAATGATTAATAGAACAATACATCTTTGGAAATAGTCTTAGATGTACAGAGTATATAAATCTTTTTACCTATAACTAACATGAGAATGTTATACTTAAATTTGACATTTATTATAGAAAGAATGGGAAAAACAATAAAAAACTATTTACAAATTTGAAGATATATTAACAAAAGCTATATTTACAAAACAATTACCAAATGTAATGCTTAAAAACTAAATAACAGTTCGTTTGGGTAAAACTAAATTTGTGTTTAGTGGATTATTAGAAATTTACACTTTATTTTTAAAAATAATATCAATTTTGGAAGTCCATTGGTAAAATGAACTTACGTTTTTTGAGGCATATTTGATTTTGTTTACATTTCTTATGATTGGGTTAGTTGGGAAGTTAGTCATTTTAGTGTAATGTTTTTACTCAAATCTGCGATAATTAAATAGCTTATTGTGATATATCTATTTACTGAATGTGTTGTAATCCCGACCCGTTTTCTGTACAATATATTTAATATGAATCGTTCAAGCGAACTTGCCAATGAAACACTCTCCGGGGACTTGAAGGGCGCTCAGAGTATATCGTTGTAGTTTCTTATGAAAGTCAGATTTATGATGTCAACGTAAGGAGATTATTGGTGTTCTTCGCACGTGTCACCATATATAATCCTGTCCTACACCAAGGTAGAACCTATTCTATTCCTGTATAATATTATCATGCTAAGGGAATCACGACCAACTCAATGTTGGCAACAATCCAATACCTTCTCCAGACACTGCAAGCGTAAAATCTTTCAACCAACGCAACGTTCCAATTTCCCTCATACAGGTCACGTTCCACATTAAAGTAAGCATGAAAATAATATTCCGTTTCCAAATGTTATTATAATAGATCAGCTGTATTCGTACACGTGTGTCATAAATAGGAGCGGAAATCTCCGTGACCTTCTCACTTGGCAAAAGAAGATGATGTCTCCGTCAGATTGTTAATGACTCCTCGGAGACTCTCTTTCAGTATGTCTTTTTATAAATGAACAGATGCTAAAACTACCAAATATACCGTAAAATTTTACGATCTTATCTTGTCTTTCAAAGACGGCTTTATTTTATTTCAGCGCTTTGTTATTTGACACGTTTGATTTACAATTTCTTTATTAAATAAATATGTATAAGTGTAAGTTTAAGAGGATCATTATTTTGATACTTAAAAATGACATTATAATTCAATAATCATGTGATAAGTTTATGTGGGAAAAGATGCTAAAAACCCACTTGTTACATATTTCATAACGTAATTTGACACATTTTTACATATTACATATATATATATATATATATATATATATATATATATATATATATATATATATATATATATTTATATATATATATATATATATATAACTACTACTACTATATATATATATATATTTATATATATATTTATATATATATATATATATATATATATATATATATATTAATTAAACATGAAAATTATTTATTTTTTAAAATATATGAACAGAGCTCTTCAAAATTAGTACTAATATATCGCACCTTTAAAACGAAATTAATGTTAAAATTAAAAAATGTTAATTTAATGCGAAAGACGAAGAAGTTGTGAAAATCTGTTAATATCTCAGATATGAATGAAATGAACCATTAAAAGTGCTCACCTGTAAAATCACTGTATTTCAAATAAAACATTGTCGTTTTAAAGGTGCGATATGTTTTCAGCATCGGGCCACTGCACTGGTTATCATATTTGATATTTGGTAAATTTTATCATATATTACCTATATAATCTTTGATGTTTGATAAATGTAAACGTGTGTAGATATATAAAAAAGGTATTTAACAAGAGAAATCATTCAAGTAAACATCCAATACGATCTATGACTTCTATAAATAAAAAAATCAATTCTTTTTATAAGAAGAATGACACACCTAAACAATAATGTATGAAAATTATATAATTAATGGGAATTTTAATTAGGAATTTCTTTTTTAATACATCTATTTATAAAAATATACATGTAAGTGTTAATTGTCTACGGAACTGATTATTGTAAATACATATTTTTAATAATATTCAGTAAGTCGACGTGATTTTTTATTTTGTGATTTAGTCACTAAAGTTTCACAATCTCCATATAATACAATTTATTTAATATATTTTATATTACATACATTTGTATCTGCATGGACTGAAGAAACGTAATTTTAATCCGAAATACAAAACGGACTTCTTGTGAATGCGTGAGGTCCTAATTTATGCACTCGAATATAAAAAGGATTCTTCACAATACTTACTGGATTTATTAATATTGTTAATATTTGCAATTTTCTCAGTATGCAAACTTTACACCGTTAATAAGATGCAGATTGATGTTTCCGTTATTTAGTCAATGGATCTGGTTTCCTATTAAAACTTAAATTATATAAAACATGAACTGGTCGAATAAATTGCAAATAGTTTGGCGCCGACGATGTTGTTGCTTTCTTTACGTGGGAAGTTGTTGGAAATTATCACCATAAAGTAAAACAATTTATTATTTTTAAATTATTTTAATGTGAGTCATACGATAAAAAATTGAAATATTTATCAAAGACTCGCCAAATTTCAATAATGTAATATTATGAATAAGCTATTTACGGTTTCTACTCTATTTATACTGTTCCATATTGCAATATTAAATTGGTATGGACACATAACCTGGCAAACACTAAATAATAAATTTAGTTTAAATTAAGCCGTATGAAAAGGCGACGAGGACAGTTTAGAAAAATGAAGAACAATTTTATTTATAAAAAATAGAGGTACTGTTCAAGAAGTACTTGTCAAAAAATAACATCATATTAAATATTAAGTCCATGGAAACGTTTCAATGAAAACAAGTAAAGGGTATGCAAATAAAAATATGATATTCTAATATGAATCTATAAGTATTCAAATATATCTATATAATACACGGTTTATCCATTGTTTATCATATATATAAACATTAGATATCGCCTTGCATATAAATAATTCGTGTAGCCCGTGTATTGTTGCACTCTTCTCTCCTATTCGATAAAGGCATAAGTGTGTCTCCCTCACTCAACACGTTTCTGAGTGTGGCTGTGACAATACTTTGGCGATTAAAACGCAATAATATTTTAAACATTTTAAATAAGTAGTGTTTGGTAAAAAGTGAGCCTAGATGTATTTGAGTGTATGTTTGAGTCCATATGACATAGTAACAATGCATTTACCCATTTTACTGTGAAATATAACTGAAGATATGAAGAGAGATGTTTACAGTATAATGTTTGCCAGGTAACTCATGTTTTTGGCCACTTGAACTAAGCACGTATTTAGCTACTAATGCGATATCTTATGTTTATATGTATGTGGTTTATGAAATAATTGACAATATTCACACGCTTCATCTCAAAGTTAAAACTTGTATATTTTCGATGATTTTAGCATGTATATGTAGGTACTTTTTATCACATTTCTTGATACTATTTTAAGTATATAACAATGGCATGCTAACTAGAAATACTAAGCCTTAAATGGAGAATATTTTGACGGTATTTGTTCTTGTTATTGACAGTGTTTTCTTATAATACTCTCACTATTACAATACTGTGTACACGTGGGTGCGTGACAGAACCGTCTCGTATATGACAAATAAAAACATTAACACGTGGCCACACCATAAGTACAAGATACACACATTTTTTTGTTCGTGACCGTAATACCAATAATGTATAGACCAAGTGTTTTAGCTGTAGGATTAAATTACAATATATTTATAAAAAGTAAAAAGTAGAGCCGCCTTGTGGCCCAGTGGTTAGTGTAACGGATTCGTGAGTGAAGACTCCCGGGTTCGATTCACGGCACCGGAGTCACTTGGTAGATCTGGCTTAGCAAACTAGATCTTAAGTACTCATTGCTGTGTGGTGGCCTGGGAAACCATCTCTACTATATTCTCCCGTAAAGGCCAAGGTGGCCTGGCCAACCCCTTATAAAAAGGGACTCCCGCCAATAGGAAAGGCGTCACGGTATATAAAAAGTACGAGTACGGTTTTTTGTTATAAAAAATGTGTTGAGTAAATTATGTATAATAATTCACTGTTACTAATTTGATGCTCATGGACGTTTTTGTAGAATGTCTAATTTATATAAAAAAAGTTTATTATAATATTATATAAATTTATTTAAATAAATAACCAGCGTAATAGCTCAGGGGATAAGAAGCGTGGCTACAAATACTGCGATCATGGGTTCAAATCCCACTCAAGTCAAGATTTGTTTAAATTGAGTTGATCGGTTATTACGACTGGGAGATCAGTAATAATATTAACAAAATCCCGATCGATCGTCTTGATTCAAATTTACTCTGATTTCCTGTATTGTAAGGTAAATACTGATTATTAAGTCGGTGACCTGTGTAACTAGTAATAGTTAAGGTCACCGGCAAACAATTAACACGTTGTTGTGTATAAAAAACCCTCTCAAAAAGACCCTTTCTAAAATTAAAATAAAATAAAAAATGCTCCTCGCAGCGTAAATAAATAAATATATAGAATACAAAATAATTAAATAAAATGCTTTTAATCAAAATTTTAATTAACAACAAAGTAATATATCTAAGGAATGTATTAAGATAAACTTTGCGTTTTTGTGCGTGAGTTCTATCGCTTTTATTCATACCATCAATTAAATCTTATTTTGAGATAATTGAAAATTTCGAATTAGTCAAAAAATCAGCATTATACCCCTCCATAAATTTTACTAATATGTATTTACAGGCTTGATTTAAATCGATGTAATTTTTATAAAATTATTTAAAAAATTTCAAATAATTGTTTTACACTAGATTTCTTGTTGTGATGATAACTCTTTATACATATTTAATTTACTATCTAGATTTTTCATATTCATTCTTTTACTTTGAGTACATATATAATAAATTATCCAGTGCAACTTTTGTTTAATGGAGATTCTACAATAGAAGAGTGAAATTTAAATAAATAACTTGTAATTCATTCGCCGACTTAGTAGCTTAAAAGATAAAATATATTACTTGTTCATGTTTGAGCCAAATTTACCATAATTATTTGGTATGTAAAGTAAATAATGTGGCCCTGTGTATAAGCACAAGATCATCAAGAGAATCTTAAGATAAATATGTTTTGTATGTATTTTGTACATTCACGTTAAATTTAAAACGCATACTTAATATTCAAGCATTGACGTTCCATACTTTAAAAGATTGAAGAGTAAATCACGAACTTTTTTATAACAAGTTTACAATTTTACAAGAAGTCCTTGATTGTTCGTTTTAGTGGTTGAATCCTTCGTCGTTGCCTGTTTATGAGTATCCCTTTACAAGTCCGGTTATATTAAACACGGTTTGTCGCATTTGCTAATTGTTTAAATTGGTATTTGTGTCATAGTAACACATCTTCTAATTGAAGAGATCAAATTGACTAACAGAAATCGTGATGTCAGCCACATGCCTGTCTCATATCACTTGCACTCTGTTTATTCTGTTATTTGATCTCACCAGTCTACGGCCAAATTTCACATTTATTTCTGGGCTCGAATACTTGTCAGGAAGTTTCAACAGATACATTGTGCCTCGAGGAAAGCGAGCTTGTTGATTTTAAATTTTACATAATTAAATAAGCAAAAAAATGGATTTGGCTTCAAATAATTTATGATGATCGAAGTCGATCTGCCAACTTTTTCCCAATAAGTATTTTTTTAACAGCCTGACGATTTTAATTAATTCACTTGTTGTGTGGTTAAAATAACTAGTAGAATATTATTCATAGAAACAGGCTAAAAATACTGTGGTCATAGGTTCAAATCCAATCGGTAATTACGACTGGGAGATCGGGAATAATATTAATAAAATCCCGATCGATCGCTTTGATACAAATTTACTCTGATTTTCTGCATTGCATGGTAAATACTGATTATTAAGTCGGTAACCTGTGTAATTAGTAATAGTTAAGATCACCATCAGACAATTAACACTTTCTTGTGTCTAAAAATCCCAATCGATCACTTTGGTACAAATTTACTCTGATTTCTTGTATTGTATGGTAAATACTGATTATTAAGTCGGTGACCTGTGTAACTAGTAAGTAGTTAAGATCACCGACAGACAATGAATTTGTAAAAATATATTTTAGATCTTAAATTATTATATTAAAATTGTATGTATATATATTCTTCACATTACTTTTGTGTGAATACGGCAGAAATTTATATGACCACTCTTTTGGTGGGTAATAATTTTAGTATTATCATATATTGTCTACACATTTTATATTTTTAAAAATAATCTTGTTATACTTACATGTCAAGGATGGTCATAATGAGGTAATTAAGGTAGTAATTTCTATTGTTGTTTTATTTCACAATGATAAAGTGCCCGCTGTTGTTTTTACACGTTCCACTTTACACTGTTAATTACCTCGTTTTTTTCAAGGTTGAAACTATAAAATTGGTTTTTGACCACGGCTAATTACAAATTGGGACTTTGAAGGCAGACAACAATGAAGCCTGGTTTGATTTCCGATAGTATGGGTGGGTCGTCAGCCCATTGTATACCCAATATTGGATGCATTCGGTTGAGAGATCATTACCCGAATATAATGAAACGAATGATTTAGAATTTAATACAAGGGATATCAATTGGTTTTTCAGTAATACATATTTTTATTTTAAATTATTGAATGGCTTTTGAACAGCGGATTCTGTCTTTCATTCATTATTTCAAAAAATTTAAGAGCAAATGTCAAATTTTACATATCATTGCTCAGAGGTAAAACGGGTCATACTGCAAAAATATAATATCATATTAAGTTACTATATCGCCAATCACATTCGTTTGCGGTAAATTAAAAAACATTTTCGTGTATCTAAAGATTGAAATTTGCCCTTGAAAGATTTGACACAACGGTGATAATATTTGTAGTTTTAAGATATTTTTATTAAGATATGTCTGTAAAATATGCAAGATTTTTTATACCGCGTACGGCTGTGATTGGTCAGAAAGCTTTATTGTACATTACGATACTACCCAATTACTTAAGAGATATTTATTTAACATTTCACAATTATTCATACTACAATCACTTCAAAATATTACGACCTAACATTTTGTTACAACATTTTTAAAATTCTTAATAGTCGATTTACATATCTAAAAATTCTTCAGCTTGTTTAAAAAAATTGTCTATTTTTGTGCAATTTTTTTTCAATTCATTAATCCAGTGATTAGGAGGCAAACGACCCCACTTGTCATTCATGCTTAGAAACGGTATATCATAATTTTCATTTTAATCTGCAATTATTCGAAATTAATTGCAAGTTTGCGTGCGATTTCATTAAACAATGGGCACACATGCATATGATGGAGATATTTTTTACTGTACTATTATAATATTTCCAGGTGTGTTCACAGTGTGCATCAAATACCTGTTCACTTAGTCATCAGTCCATTGTAAAGATGGTCATACCACGTATTGGATTCCAACAATATTAATATCGATTTATAGTGTCGTCAGTGAAGGATGCGGGCATAGTTCGGCGTAAATTACATTTAATAGGCATACACATATCGGATATCACCCCTCACGTTATCTTTTAAATGGGTCAATAAACCTGAACAATTTAAATAAATAAAAATTAGAAAATATTGTTTGCGGGGAAAGTCGTATATTTACACATTGGGCACAAAAATGCGGTTTTTGAAGAACCCTTGTTATGTAAATTATAAAGTACATTCAAAAAGTAAGTCGTAGTAGTAGGTTATATTGAATTTTAAATAATATTTATACTTGAGAATTTTATTTCAATTTTCATCAATGACTTTGACCAAACATGGTTGTTTGCGGTATATCTTAATTATAATATTTCGGGTTTATTTTCTAAAATTGACAATTAAACAAAATTTACCTGTCAATTTAAATAATTAAACAAAATTTATTTATATATCACAAGCCTTTTTAACTAAAGTATGATATCACAATAATTGAAATTGTTTTGTTTAAAATAATAATTATTAAAATTACACTTTTGTACATCGGTAAATATTGTGTCGTTGTTCAAGACTTTAATCATTTTTTTTTAAATATATTCCAACCCAGATTAACCCATTTTTATATGCTTAATAGACTTAGTCCAAGTGGGTGTGATGAAGTGCTTTGACGTATTCGATCTCTGCAACGATTTCTTTCCTAATATATCTTTATTATATGATATACATTTACAATTATCATACAAACTATAAAGTCGAATACGAATTTTTAAAATGGTAATTTTATTTTATAAATATTATTATGTTATAAGATTGTTCTGTTAATATAAGAAAATTTAAATAGTATTTTAACGTAGGTATAATAAAGCAATATGTTGTTGATCGCGTTAACTTCTTGGTAGAATTCTATAAGAAATATGTTTGTTATTTCCACTATAATTTTATGAGGGTCTTAATACTAAAGATGTCTACATGTTAGTAGTCGAAAGTACAAAGATTCTTATAAAATTATAGTGGAAATTATAAACATACTCGTATATGTATATTTCTTAAAAGCAATATGTTGTCGATCGCGTTGACTTTTAGGTGGAATTCCATAATTTAAAGAAATATTTTTATAATTTCCACTATTTTTTATTAGGGTCTTACTACTTTCGACTACTAAAGAGGACTACATGTTAGTAGCCGAAAGTACTAAGACTCTTATAAAATTATAGTGGAAATTATAAACATATATATTTCTTAAAAGCAATATGTATAATAAAAATGTCAACCACGCAGTGCTTTACGATTGTATGCAATTGAAAACCTGTTTTTTTATCCTCTTTGCCGAGGTTTTATTATCAGTGTAGAAGAATCGTCATTTATGTCAAAATGTCGTGGTGCTTTGTACTTAAAATAATTCGTGTATCGTGCAAGGCGTCAGGATTGTCTTATCTGAGAGTGTTCCTCCTTTGGCGTACTTTCTCCTCTCATATCTCATTATATAAGAGTATATATGTATATAGTAATATATTGTACATAATACACTGAAGGGTGTCTATACTCTATAGTACAAGTTCAAGGATCCGAGCTGCACGAAGCGCGTAAAACCAAATAAGAAAAAGATGAGCGTGTTAAACGAGGCGCTCGCTTCTCTCTATACTTATGCTCTTATAACTGCTCCCTTATATCCGTTCATATTCATATTACACTACAAATATTATTCATAAATACCAGCCAAGTCCTTATAAAAACGAGTGTACTTAAATAAATATTCTGAAAAAAAAGTCCTATTAAAATTAAATTAAATCCCACGAACATCGCGACGTAGGTTAATAATATATAACTTTTTCAAATTGTACCCTTAATATAAAAATAAAACTTACATAATTCTCTAGAATACAAGAGAACCTACATCTCTATATAAAAGTGTATAATTAAAAATTTACTTATTCAAAATACAAATTAAATATAGAATAAGATACAAAATAAAAGAAAAATAAAGTGGAGTATGAATAAAAAAGATAATGTTAAATTTTTATTAAAAAATAGTACTCTAAGGATAAATTTAGAGTGTTGTGAAAAATATATATTTTATTCAAAATATTATTTATTCCAAATTTATGTACGTTACGCCTTCAATATAAAATTTGTTCCTTTATAAAGTGTGGACTTGAACTAACTGAGAATATTTTTGGAGGAGGGATTAATTCAAAATATTAATAGTGCTTTGGAATCGAGTTTGGGCAACCATCTCTAAGATGGTTGCCCAAACTCAGCTACATATTTATGTGAAGTATTCAGTATTAACTGTCTGTATTGTGTCTATTAAATATTTATTTTAATTAATTATAAAAATATTTTTTTCGCTTTTATTTGCGAGTATACACTATATATTTTAAGAATTAACTTCTCATCTATCAAACAACACAGTATATAATTTTAGCTAGTAATGCATACATATTAAACAGAATCATTGACCTGAATCAATAATCTCAATAGTGATTATAACAATACATTCGTATTATATAATTATTCAAATCGTAGGTGGTTAAGGATGAATATTGAATTTATAATTTTTCTAATAAATTATAAGCCGTGTAAATAATCCCAGATGACCGGATAATGGAGATCGTGTTGGATACTTAGCCAATATGAATCTTGTGTGTTGTATTATGACTAAACCACTGTCTACAGTTAACAGATGTGCTAAACCCGAGTTAAATTAATTGTTTTGTCAAAGAGGTCTATACATAGATAACTTTGCTAAATGACACAACATGCATTTAAATAAAAAAAATGCTTAAATAGTAGAAACTCGCATCGAAAAATCAGCAGAAAGTGCATTCTTACATGGTTGCATTTTTAGTTAAATTAAAAAATATATCATAAATCTAAAATAATAATTGTTTTCTACCGTGAATGATAAATCGAATTATATAATTTTATATTTATTAATTTAATGAGTAGTAGTAACTGTGATTTTTGACAAAATATTTCTAATACTTTTAGTCAAGACCGTCGATATATTATTTATATAGACTTTCCGTAATAATATTTAGTAAATTGTTTCAATTAAATTATAAAAATGTATATTATTTTTGTTAATTTAGGATTGTGTTCCATTTGAGTTGTAATATAAAAGAAACTAACTCCCTATGATTATATTTTTAATAGAAAATCTGTAGATTTAAAAAAAAATGCAAAAGGGATTTGGACTACTCTCAAAATATTTTTTATTCATCATAATAATCAAATATGAAGTGATCAGAGTTTGGCGTTAATGATATAGTTTTCTTATAAGCTGACATAGTCCAAGTGGGTGTGATGAAGTGCTTTGACGTATTCGAGCTCTGCAATTATTACCCTTATAATAATGCTTTATTATACGACATGTCTTCTATTCAACTTAAAATAATTAAATATATGAATGGTAAATTAAATGTAACACTACCACACTTAATAGTCCAAGTCGGCGAGTTAAACATTTCAATTTTGAATTATTATTTTAAAAAGTTTGATAATCTTACGTTTGTATTTATTATGTGATTGACCGCCTGATTTGAATTTGTATCATTATAAGCATACGTCATCAAATTCATGAAACAACAATAGTACGTAAACAAGAACATAACCTCAAACGGCACACACGGTCAGCAACCTGAGACATTATGACAACATAGTGTTTACCATTAATTGTTGATGATGCAAATACGGTCAGCGACCTTAAGCGTTATGACAACATAGTGGTTATTGTTTATTCATTTGAACTTGACCTTGAAAATGAATTTTGTTTTTGTTATGCTATGATGACATCATATATTCACTCATTATAATAACTGAAGATTCATAATCAATTATTTTATTATTAATAATATATTCTTTTTATACGAAAATAATCTTAGGCATCTTTTAGTATATTTTTTTGATGATCGTATTGGTATTACATATTCGCCTTTAATTTATTTGAAGTTCAACCAAAGACAGGTTGTATAATTTTATTTGAACTCGCTGATATTCTTGCAAAACATTATATGATGAAGTGTCATACATACATTATTATATTCATGGGACAAACTATATATAAAATTCCAAACACAAAAATGTTAGCCGCGCGGTGCTCTACAATTGTGAGCAATTAAAAACCTATTTTTTCATGATTTTGGATTAGGTCTGCTTGCCCCCTGCTTAAGATCCAGAAGATTTGTTTATGTGTATATTTAAGAATATCAGTGATTCATTTATTTGATATTCTGTTTATAAAAAGTGTGATGGTTGTCGACTGACGTAGTGTGAGCCACGTGAAAGATTTGTGTGTGTGCGTGACGCTCTTATATACGTACACGAATACGTTAACACAAGTTGGTTTTGTACGAGTTGTTTCGGCTCAGTGAATACAGTTGTGTCTAGTCAGTTGTGGAGAAGAGTCACGTCGCTCTTAACTAATAACTGACTACATCAATACGATTATCAGTGAATATTTTCAATAGAGTGTGTGATTTGTGTCTGCCGAGGATATTCGCATCAGGATCCATAAATTTGTGTTCGTAAACTCCGCCCCCACTGTGAAATTAATTAATTAATTACCTGACTGTTATAATCAACATACATATAAACGTTATCTGGCAACATTCCTAATAGATTTCCCAATGATTCGCGAAATGCGCGCGAACTCTCTTATCAATATTTGTGTACACAACAACATTTATTTTTATTCAAATACAAAATATTTATTCAAACCTCCTTTCGAGATGAGGCCTGCGATAAAACCTACTTATGCGCTTTGTTATACTGGCCATTGTCATCGAGTTATCTGTTCAGATGATATTTTCTCTTGTTAAGCCACATCCTGAATATTTTTTTTTTCGTCTGCAACAAGACAATGGCCCAACACAATTGCGGGACTGGGCTGCACCTTTTCATTATATTGTTCGCATTTGAATGGACAGGAAATTCACCTGGCTTTTTGATTTTATTATAAAGAAATTTCTTAGTTAGTATTGTGAGGAGTCAGAGGTTAATTTCAGTATGTACTGGCACGACGTTGAGCATTCGACGTTTCTTATGTAAATAGTATACCTATCATAGAGCAACAATCAATTGCCACAAGTATTTATTGTATTATATTCAATGAGAGAATAACTCAATCAAAATAATCATCCTAAAACATAGATATGTATTTGTATAATATCTAATTTTAAGCGAACCTAATCCAAGCGTTTTAAGTAATTCGCCTCGCACGCTCATATGGCCAACTAATTGTATCAATTAAAAAATATATTTTTTCATCCCTTTTCTATTTTATCTGTGATGTATTTTTTGATATAATATTATAAATATTGATTGATGTGGATATAAATGAGAGAACTTAAGTAATGGATTCCCAGGCATACGTCACTGTAAATACGATAGTAGAGTTACTTGGCTACACATATGATCGGTTTTTTGTTAGTTAATGCCTCGTCTGAGCCTCGGGCGAGGCACTAATTAACAAAAAAACGATCAAAAGTACAGCAAAGCAATTGTACTACCGTCTTTACGGTGTACGTTTAAGGTGACGCATGCCTAGGAATCCCAAGCTTTACTCACGACAATAGTCCTTTGCGTATAGTGAAGTAATTTAAAAAAACGTCTAATGTTCTACATTTGTATAGTACATAATTTTGTTATAAAATTAATGGTTTGGTTAGGATTAGCACAAACCGATGGCGTTTTACGAATCACGCAGGCATTTTAATAACCATCGTTCATGGACAAAATTTTAAATTTGCGCTTATATTCTCGGATTTTAAATGCTTCAATTATTTTATATTTTTGTAGCAATTTTCCTATTGAAATTCACCGCAATTTAAATTTAAATATCACAGTCCTAATATATAGTTTAAAATATTAATAATTGTTCTTTCATTGAATATAATATGTCGTCGCAGACACACGTGCGCCCAAACAAGTTTACAAACATCGATTAATTATACACCAGGTGAATGAAGTTAGATAGTGAGGTCAGAAAAAGACAACCGGGCCTCGAGGAATTCCTCTCTCTTGAATCTCCTGCAGTTTTTACCTGGAGAAGGTTTCATTTTTATCCCTTCGCCACACCAATAAAACGACGCAGATAGTATCGGGTTCTGATGAAGGTTTTCGATAATTTAAAATGGCAGCTCGAAAACGTGGAAACGAGACAGTCAAATTAGCCCTAGTTATATTTTTAACAACACATTCTTCAACCACCAGGATCAATTTGTCTTCCCTGATAAGAGTCGACGTCTCCCGTAATTTGTTACACTCTGGCATCATTAATTTTGACGGAATTATTGCCCGACGCATCCCATCTTGGTTATATTATGTAGTCAAGGTTATTTTTCATAATAAATATATTATTTCGCGACCGGCGCCAGTGTCTTGTCTTGACTACTATTGTCTGCTATTATTACTGGTTTGGAGTTATGTATATTTTTAGAAAATAGTCATTGACGACACATGACTCACTTCAGTAGTAATATTATTTCTCAGCCGCAAAGCCGCGGATTTCGGTATATTAAAAATGTTAAGGTGTAAGTTACCTAAGCCGGATATCCCCGGTATTGGAATGAATAGCAGTTGTGGTTCTATTTCTGGTTGGCATCGATACTATGGAAGCAACGGATGTCAGTTACTCAGCCCCATCAATATAACTATCGGACCAATTCTAAAATAGACACACTCACGGCTAATTTAAATCCGTTTGTACTGTTTGAGATTAAGCACTTCCCATACTCCATTGACTTTCGACCTTTGTATTTATAAAAAATATATTAAAAACCTTTAACATTAGGTTGGGCCGGACACGTGGAAAGAGCAGGAGGGATAGTATCGGAAATACTATCCAGCAAGCCTGTGGGTAAGAGAAGGCAGGGTAGACCTAGGCTAAGGTGGGCGGACGAGTTCTATAAGGTAGTTAGGAGTTTAGAAAATAATAACTGGAGGAGCATTAAGTGGAAGATGCTGGTGCGGGAAGCCTTGGTTCATCACTGAACTGGAGTGCTTATGATGATGATGATATTAAAAACCAATCGCAATTATTATTGGTCATTGATAACGAAACCTAGCCACAATGGATGTGATAAGTTCTTTGACGTATTCGAGCACTCTACGAATACCTTTACAATATTGCTTCATTATTTGATTTGATATTTACACAAAACATTATAAATGATCTACATCTATACTTATCATAATTATTATATTCATGGGACAAACTATAATAAAAATTGTTATTTTATTTATTTTATAAGATGGTTCTATTGATATCCAAAAATTCAAATAGAATAATACAGTTTACCACATTTTTTTTTTAACATTTGACCAGCTCAGGAGATAAGACGCGTGGTTACAAATACTGTGGTCATGGGTTCAAATCCTTCTCAAGTCAAAAAATTTCAAATTGATTTGATCAGTTATTACTATCGATCGATACGAATATTAATAAAATCTCGATCGATTGTCTTTATTCAGATTTACTCTGATTTCCTGTATTGAGGGTCAAATATTAGAAAGTACTTCATTTTTTGTATTACTATAGTGCAAACCAATTGATTGCACCAAAATGAACTCATAACACCTAGAAACATAATTTTTACTTATAGAGAATGTAATGGTTCTAATTATCGCTTGATTTTTTGCAGATTTTCAATTGAATTATTTAGCTACTTAAGTAAAAAAATATGTAGAAATAATACCAATGTACACTTTATTAGTTAAATATTTCTAGTTACGTTTTAGACTAATATCGAAGTCAGCATAAACGAAGCCACTATACTTTTTCTACAATCCATCAAAATTAATTGAAATCTTTGTTAGTTTAGATTAAAAATGCTCCGGTAGAAAATATTTATATTGTATAATATTGCACAATAGAGCAACCGTTTGAAGGTATTAAATCGATCGTTCTTTTTACTATACAGTTTTACTGACAGTCATCTTTGGACTCATAAACAGTGACTTTGCACACTCGGTTTCGAGGTGTAGTTTATTATTGAAAAAATGTGATTTTTTGTGGGTGAATATTCAGTGAAGTGTTACTAAGTTTTTTTTTTCACCAAACGGATAATCAAACATTCAAAACGGCTCCGGAGAACAAAAATCAGATGGGTAAGTTTTGATGTAGTGTATTGTTTGAATGTTGTTGAGCAATGTGATTTTAATTGATTACCTTTAAACACAATGAACAATGGTACAGATGATTGTTAGGATTATGACTTTCTGATACAAAAGGGCATACAGACATTTTGTACTTGGGTACATAATTAAATTTGAATTGAAATTTCTCGCTACTTTTGATGCGCGAAATGGAAAAATTCTCAGTCATAAGAACAACACGTCCCCTCTTTATTTATTTATCCTCTTCGCAGTTAATTTTGAGTTGTCAGTTAATTGTAAAGTAGCTTTTAGGTGTGGCAATATATCCACAAGTCAGCGATAATGTACGACTTTGACTCCGACACACAACTCCCATAAAGTCTAACTTGCGTCACACTTTCTGAATACATTACTACAGTATGGAGTTCAAAGATCTTGGAAACAAATATCTAAGAGGTCAAGTATTTAACAATTAATTGATTTATTAACAACAAATTGTTATTTTAATGGTGCTTGATCGTATGTTGTTGCTGTCAACGCTCAGATACATTTTTACCATAACAAGATTTACTCACGTTGTTCATATTTAATTATGAATTCGTTTACTTTTTCAAGTGAATTGTAACTCAACCATTATGTATACAGCATTACTCAGAAGTCGAAGTTTATTTTCCCACTTGCAAATACGTACTCAATCAATTTTATAAATATTTATGTTCCCGTTTAG